>PYXC01002466.1:320000-362500 GCA_015244755.2 Tenualosa ilisha | reverse complement strand
GCCATCCCACCAGGTCGCTAAGCAGCAGCAGCCGCTGTGAACTGAGTCGCCGTGTCGCTGTCCAACTGCCGGTGCTGAAGAGTAGCCCTGTACACACTGACCAATCAGAGGGCGAGGGAAGAGCACTTTGGCAAGCCCTCACATTTCAGCTGCGGTTTTAATATCTAGCTGAGCCGCAGCGCAAACTTAGCCCACACTCGGGCGACGCACCGTTTCTGTCAAAACGGCCCACGAATATTCCCAACATGAACAGACGAGCCGCTTTTAGCATGATGTGCTTTGCATTGGCCGATGTTACGCTTCGGTTCTCGCGACATCGTCGCCCGACAGCCGGATTACCTGATTATGTCATCGTTGTGTCCCAAGTAAAATTTCTGCTTGTGTTCGCGCGTGTTGTACACAACTCCGACGCCGGCCACGAAGTAGACGATCTCCTTGGCGGCGGTGTAGTAGAGGTTGTTCCGACACTGGTGGCCCCGGTAGCCATAGACCCACTCCAGGCGCAGGTGGCAGCTCGGCGCAGTTCGGTCAGCCATGTTCCGACTTCTTCTCCCCCGGCGGCCTGGAGCTCAGCTAATGCCTCACCGACGAACCAAACCTTCATTCAGCAACGGCATCCACACTCACCTCATCCTGTTTGGCTGAGGTTGAGTACGGACGCAGAGGCAGATTTTGGGAAGAGTCGGGGCTACGGTGTCATGTCCGGCCGCTCAGATATCTCGGGCTTTGCTGCTACTTTAGATGCTTGTGGACTTCCCGGGCGTTACGCGTCTCGCGGCTGCCCTGAGAGCGTGCGACTCTGATCCCGTCAGCTGCTGACAACATGGAGCTCGCGCATTTGTTAACAAGCACCACCCACATGGCCGTGTGATGACGTAGCCCGATGTTTAACCAATCGCAGTTGCGAGAGTTCATGTCAGACTTCACGAAAAGCGCGTCGCCCAACAGTCAGGACCACAGTCAGCGCCTCCGATACACACATGGTGTCAATATTTATCTGAAGCCTTTCAGAAGTAGGTAAAATATCAATCAACTCCAAGTCTATTAAAAAAATTGCTATTAACAATCAATCAAAAGCCCATGTCCATTAAAATATACTCCTTGTATTGTTTGAATTTTAAATATCAATGAACAAACTCATTGTTTTAATCTAATATTTTTGAACTACAGGTCCATTATACTCTTCAAAGCTCCCGTCTGATGTACCAGCTGCCCTGCAGACGGTGTGTGTGTGTGTGTTTGAAAGAAGAGGCGAGACAAAATTTGTCATTCATATCCATGACTTTTATTTTCCCCCATTTATTTTCTGTTAATAAAAAAAAATCACAAAATTGTGTTTGAATCATTTCAGAACTGATACAAAACACCATATATATATATATATATATATATTTATATTTATTTATATCTTTATGTATGCATGTATGTATGTATGTATGTATGTATGTATGTGCACATACCACTTATGTATAAGCATTAACATATTCACACACACACATCACTCACCCAGGAAGCAGAGAGCACATTTACACACAGGCAAATGGCAGAGGGTTACTAACATGAATCACAACTACAAACACACACAAACTCTCTCACACACACACACACACTGAACCACTTGCAGGCAGGCGCACGCACACACACAAAGCACACATTAGACTCTCCACACCACACACAAACTTACTTCCTAATTCAACCTGTCTCAACACATACACACACACCACATTAGACTCTCCACACCACACACACACTTACTTCCTAATTCAACCTGTCTCAACATACACACACACACACACACACACTCAGCATACTCCCCCACAGCTGTAAAAGCTTACGGCACACACACCCTTGTGAGTGTGTGTGAGGTGAGTGTCCCAGGTGAGTGTGAGTGTGTGGCACACACACCCTTGTGAGTGTGTGTGAGGTGAGTGTCCCAGGTCTCCAGACTTGCAAATAACCCTCACTGTGTACACACACACACACAAGTTTACACACACACACACTCTCCAGTGACAACACACATTACAACAAGGCTCTGACAGCTGTTACGGGCCTCTGACCAATCAAAATGAGCTCCTCCTACACATAACTCCTCCCCTCTTCCATGACACTTTTCTGGCCTCAAGCCTTTGTTCCCATGGCAACCTCTGAGAGCTCAGAGCTAAGCAGTATTGCGTTCAGACCACAAGCAAAGTCACCATCCAGCATCCAAACCCGCATATTAACTCAACAGATCTTATAAAACTATCTTCATTAGAAGCACAACTGGGCTTCAAATCTAGTTTAGGCTTGCTGACCACTCCTTAACTTGCCTCCCCAAATGGATACATGCAATGAGTTTATGCAGCCGAGCGCCAACCCCACCAGTGTGGCACCAGTGTGGCAAATCCTTGGCATATGTACAGCATAGAAACCCTGCAGCATGTGCACAGTCATGAGGACCAGTGTTATTACACAGAAACACGTGCAATGAATCGACTCTAGAGGACATCTAGAAAACATACTAGAGTGTTTCTCAATCAACCCTAGTGCAAAGACTAAACTCAACTCAAAACACTGATCCTAGATCAGTGCAAAAACTAAACTCACTGGCGCACAAAGAACATCCACACAACAAAACTCCAGAGTCTTGGCTGGTTCTGTCAGGGTCAGGGTTGGGGTGAACAGGGTTAGGGGTCCTGCGTCCTGTCCGTGTTATGCTGTAGGTTAACACTGTATGGTGTCCCAGATTGAAAAAAGCTGACAATCTGTTGCACAAATAATCCATCTTGGCTGGGTGAAGGTTACAAAGAACCATAAAAGAGCTGCATTCTACAGACGCAGGGCATGATGGGATAGCTGCACATGCAATGGGATGATGGGATAGCTGGAGCAGACGCAGGGGATGATGGATAGCTGCTAGGCATTTTGGAAGAGTGTGTCATTACGTTGAGTGCTTTTGGAGTGAGTGATGTAGTGTGCTTCTGTGTGTGTGTGTGTGAGTGTGTGTGTGTGTATGTATCCGTGCCTCTGTGTGTGTGTGTGTGTGCCTCTGTGTGTGATCCCCATGGCCCAGACTTTCAGGAGGTGACAAGTCACATGACTCCTCTAAGTGTTAGAATGCAAAAAGACAGACCAAGAAAACAACACCTGCAACATCCCAGAATAATCAAGACCAACACCAGGAATTTCAAGCGTGTGCGTGTGTGTGTGTGTGTGTTTTGTCTGATTTGAGACTAACATTGGGAATTAGAGTTGTTATCAGTACTATCACACAGATCTATTTGCACAGCTACTGGGTTTAGTCCAACTCACACTCCCATACAACACTGCACTGGGGCTGGGTGTGTGAGTGTGTGACAGTGTGTGTGTTATTGTGAGGAGGCTTTGGTGGCCATGGAGGCCACGCAGTGCTGCTGGAAGTTGGGGGAGTGAAGTGTGTTTGTGCAGCCCAGTCTCTGACAGGACGCCTTCAGGGGTCCGGTTCCCTCCGCCTCTCGTTCACGCTCACACACACACACACACTCACACACACACCCTCGCTCTCGCTCGCCTGGCCGCAGGAGGGTTGCCGACGGCGACGCTGGTGGCACAGGGGCTGGAGTGGGGGCGGAGTCTGTAGAACGCTGATGATGTGCTTCAAGAGGTCACTGAAGAACTCAGGAACACCCTCGTAACCTAGCGACACACACACACACACACACACACATACACAGCAACACGTGTCATTAAAATTCTCCTCCAGTTGGCAGCTTCAAATCTAAAGACCAAAGCTGTTCTCAGATGATCTCAAATCTGAAGACCAAGCTGTTCTCAGATGATCTCAAATCTGAAGACCAAGCTGTTCTCAGATGATCAAATCTGAAGACCAAGCTGTTCTCAGATGATCTCAAATCTGAAGACCAAGCTGTTCTCAGATGATCTCAAATCTGAAGACCAAGCTGTTCTCAGATGATTTAAATCTGAAGACCAAGCTGTTCTCAGATGATCTCAAATCTGAAGACCAAGCTGTTCTCAGATGCTTCCTGCTAGCTGATTAAAGTCACTACATGCTGTGTCCTTATTTCTTTACTCATTCATTACTTCACTTTGTTACTTTACTTCTTTTATTTTCACCATCCACACCATTTATTAATTCACTTTGAAACTTTAATCATTCATTACTTACTTTTCTTTCACTTTTTCAATCGGCTATTTTTTCATTTCCTGTCATCTTATTTTCTCTCATTCTCTGCTCTTTTCCTTCATCTTTGTAAAGCACATTGAGCTGCTTTGTCTGTTTGTAATGTGCGCAGATTTGGTCTGACGTGGGTTTGAGTTCTGTTCTTTTCTGCAGAAAAGGTGCTTCCACAAGCGGAAAAGGTGCTTCCACAAGTGATGGGTGTCACAGTTTGTCTGGTAAAATCGGCTCATTGACATACAGTAGCTGGTTGTAGTTGCTCTGGAATTACCACACGGCTTAGCTGCTCCAGGGATTGTTTTGTGTTTAGTTGGTCTGACATTAAAACCCATAACTGCACTGCTTACAGTCAGAAGACCTCGCTGTTACACTAACTGTTTTCACTCAAAATGACCACTGTTCAACTACACATCATGTGTTATCTAAGCAGCCAGAGTCAGATGGCTCAATAAGTGTGTGTGTGTGTGTGTATGTTATCTAAGAAGCTAGAGTCAGAGGGCTCAGTGCATACAATAAGAGTGTGTGTGTGTGTGTGTGTGTGTGTGTGTGTGTGTGTGTGTGAGTGTGTGTGTGTATGTATACGTGTATGTGTGTGTGAGGGCTCAGAGCAGACAATAAGAGTGTGTGTGTGTGTGTGTGTGTGTGTGTATGTATACGTGCATGTGTGTGTGTGTGTGTTTGTTTGTGTGTGTGTGTGTGTGAGGGCTCAGTGCAGACAATAAGAGTGAGTATGTGTGTGTGTGTGTGTGTGTGTGTGTATGTATACGTGTTTGTGTGTGTGTGTGTGTGTGTTTGTGAGTGTGTGTGTGTGAGGGCTCAGTGCAGACAATAAGAGTGAGTATGTGTGTGTGTGTGTATGTATACGTGTATGTGTGTGTGTGTGTGTGTTTGTGAGTGTGTGTGTGTGAGGGCTCAGAGCAGACAGTAAGAGTGTGTATCGGGAGGAAAAGCAGAAGGCCAGTCCAAAGTGATGAGAGTGTGATGATTGGCTGGTTCATCAGTGGCCTACAGCTGCTTATTGTCGTTTAGTTCATCTTTTTTCTTTTCTTTTTTTCTCAATCATTTCATGTCATTTCATTTTCTATTATTCACTGTTCTTCACTTTATCTTTGTAAAGCACATTGAACTGCCTGTGTATGAAATGTACTATAGAAATAAAACTTGCCTTGCCTGTGTGTGTACGTATGTGTGTGTGTGTGTGTGTAAGACGCACTAGGAAAAGCACTGATGTTGATGTCAATGACAGTGTGCTGGGCTGCGTGTGTGTGTGTGTGTGTGTGTGTGTCTGTGTGTGTGGGAGACGCACCAGGAAAAGCATTGATGTCGATGATGGCGTGCTGGCCAGTCTGGTTGTTGATGATGACATCGATACCAAACAGAGACACGCCCAAAGACTCCCGCAGCGCACGGCACAGGGCACCAATGACATCATCACTCGGAGGCTGGGACACGCCCTCCACGTTCTCCCTCTGCACACACACATACACATTTACATACACACACATACATATGTATAACTACATATACACATGTACATAAACATAAACATATACATACATATACCAACTGTTTGGCTATGAATTCATTCAGAATTCAGACAGCAAGCTGACTGACTCTCGACTGATTCTAGACCAGCACTGTACGAGAGCTTTGTCAAGTTTTGAGGAGAAGTGTTCAGTTTTGCGATCACTATGGGTGCCTGCCCAGATTCACACCCTGACCGACAGATTTAGCGTGTTGGATAATGAAGAACCAATCTATCAGAAGAAGCACTACTTATTTGCTAAAAACCAAATTCCGTACTTCTGATCTCCTACTCTGCTCACCACTTTACCCCGACAGCCAATGAACCTCAGAGTGCAAGAGCAAATGAATATGGCCTGTGCCCATCTCATCATACAGAGCAGTAGGCTCATGAAGCTCATGATCCAGACCACTTTATTAAAAACTTCATGGATCTCCGTGTGTAGGCTCTAGTTTTAAGTGTGTCAAAGTACTTCAGTCGCTTCAGTATTTTGGGTTGACAATTCGTTGCATTTTCTTCTCAAAAAATCCTCTGATTTACCTTTGAGATGTGCATGTTCTATTTCCAAATGCTGCCATGATTTTGATGGTATCATAGCCTTGTTAGTTCGTTAGGCTACACATTTTGGCAGATGACTGACGTCATTAGAAATAAGGCTGAATTTCAGCATATGTGGGGTTGTGATTCTGAGTGAATGGGCAACGCTTAAAGCTTAAAGTCCGACCCTAAGTCAACGCTTAAAGTCCGACCCTAAGTCAACGCTTAAAGTCCGACCCTAAGTCAACCTTAAAAGTCCGACCCTAAGTCAACGCTTAAAGTCCGACCCTAAGTCAACGCTTAAAGTCCGACCCTAAGTCAACCTTAAAAGTCCGACCCTAAGTCAACCTTAAAAGTCAGACCCTAAGGCAACGCTAAAAGTCCGACCCTAAGTCACCCTTAAAACTCAGACCCTAAGTCAACCTTAAAAGTCAGACCCTAAGTCAACGCTAAAACTCAGACCCTAAGTCAACCTTAAAAGTCAGACCCTAAGTCAACCTCAAAAGTCCGACCCTAAGTCAACGCTAAAAGTCCGACCCTAAGTCAACGCTTAAAGTCCGACCCTAAGTCAACCTTAAAAGTCAGACCCTAAGTCAATGCTTAAAGTCCGACCCTAAGTCAACGCTTAAAGTCCGACCCTGTCAACGCTTAAAGTCCGACCCTAAGTCAGCACTAGAAGTCCGACCCTAAGTCAACGCTTAAAGTCCGACCCTAAGTCAACACTTACAGTCCTACTTGATTTGACCATGAGCTTTTTTATTTAGCGCTTTATTTTGAAAACCTGAACATTAAGATGAACTATGTGTGTTAGTCATTTGTTCTGCTGAACTATGTTTGTTAGTCATATGTGCAGATGAACGCCTGGATAATTATCTGGTAAAAGTTGGCACTTCACAGTTGTAGACTTTTTCTGCACATCGCAACTCATTCACTCCAAGATCTGCAAAATGAGAAATAATCCTTGAGCCAGAGGGTTGGGCCGGTTTCAGAGACTAAAAGGGGTTGTGAAAAAAATCTGTGAATGAAATGGTGTGCAGAAATTTAGAACTCATTGTCTGGTTGAAAATGTTGTTACGTAGCCAGGCTCATAGGTTTGAAGACTACACAATGTCAGTTCAGCTTGCTTTTTGAATATATATGAATATATTTTTATATATATGATTACATTTTTGACTGCACATTGCTGTTACGCCGCTGTCTGTTTCAGGTCAACAAAAAGCCTGTTTGTGGGATGTCGCTTTATGAATTGTCCTCATGGAGTGTCTGAGGGAATACTGCTGCTGATACTCACGCCGTCCAGCACAAAGCAGGCAGCACAAAGCAGGAATTGAATCTTATCCTGGTTATGTTACTGTATAGGAACCTACTTGTTACTATATAGGACCCTAGTTATGTTACTGTATAGGACCTAGTTATGTTACTATTTAGGACCCCCATTATGTTACTATATAGGACCCTAGTTATGTTACTGTATAGGAACCTAGTTATGTTACTATTCAGGATCCTAGTTGTGTTACTATTTAGGACCCCAGTTATGTTACTATATAGGACCCCAGTTAGGTTTCTATTCAGGACCCTACTGTATAGGACCTAGTTATGCTATTATTGGGGAAACATGAATATAATAAGACTGGTTCCCAGTGCAATAGGACTGGGAACCATGACAGCCCAACTTCAACTTCTCTGATGATTCAACAGGTTGTGATTGTGTTTGTGTGTGTGTCTGTCTCTCTCTCTATGTACTCACCGAGGTGAGGTCAGATGAAGACTCTGGCTTTGACACGTTGTGGCTGTTGAAAAAAATGGCTTTCCGGTCTGTAGAGCAACAGAGTAGACAAAAACAGAGTAGACAAAAAGGAGTTAAGAGAGATGTCAGATGCAATCAAAGGACAAAAATTACACTCCATCATACTCAATCATAAGTTACACTCACTCATAAATTACACTCCATCATACTCATTCATAAATTACAATCATTTATAAATTACATTCACTCATAAATTACACTCAACCATAAATTAAATTCATTAAAAAATTACGCTTTTAATTTACATTTATGCATTTAGCAGACGCTTTTATCCAAAGCGACTTACATATTTGTCAACTATCAATTATATCAGGGCCAGTCTCCCTTAGAGCAACTTAGTGTTAAGTGCCTTGCTCAAGGGCACAACAGTGGCAGCCAGGATTCAAACCCACAATTTTCCAGGCTACTTGCATGCTAGCCAGGTTCCTCAACCACTATGCCACCTCCGCCCTTAATTGGTCGAATGTGGACCAAACAATCATTTACTGCAAATGCTATCGAATTGTCACCAGAGGTGGTAACACAAGCAATCTGCTGCACCACCTCAGCCACAAACATACTTTGGAGTACCAAGAATGCATGAAACTAAAATCAACGCATTTCACACCATCAGGTAAAAGTGACCAAGTTAAAGGACAGGTGAGTCAGATTTCACTCGTTGAAGCGTTTGCTAAAGGTACGCCATACGACAGAAAAAAAAGATGGTTCGAAGTTTCGTTTAGCACAGTTGAGAAAGATGGATTCAGAGCTTTGATAAAGACACTTCATTTCAGGTATGACATCCCAAATCAGACATACTTTAGTGAAATAGCCATGCCCACGCTGTGCCACAGAGGGAGGACACAAACAGAGGTGGCTACAGTCCTCCACATTTGTGGTCAAGTGGTGGTGGTGGTGTAGTGGTTGAGGAACCTGGCTAGCGTGCAAGTAGCCTGAAAAGTTGTGGGTTTGAATCCCAGCTGCCACTGTTGTGCCCTTGAGCAAAGCACTTAACCCCAAGTTACTCTAAGGGAGACTGGCCCTGAACAATTGATAGTAGACAAGTTGTAAGTCGCTTTGGATAAAAGCGTCTGCTAAATGCATAAATGTAAATGTCAAGTCGCACAGTGGAAGCATATCTGAGCTTGACAGCTCATTATATAAATGATGACTGGCAACTGAGGAGTCACTGCCTCCAAACAAGCCACTTCCCAGATGACCACACTAGTGAATTACGTGCTGCAGGCTTGTGGGAAACCACACTAGTGAATTACGTGCTGCAGGCTTGTGAGAAACACTCAGTGCCTTGGGGCTTGGAGAGCACAGGCAAGTTGCCATCACAACACAGACAGTGGGGCTAACATGCTTTAGACATGCTCGCATTAAATTCAAGGCACTTATGTTGGCCTACAGGGTGAATGATGGCTCTGCTCCCATCTACTTGAATTCTCTTCTGAAGCCCTATGTCACCCGACGACCACTACGCTCCTCTAAGGAACGTTTTCTAGCACGGCCAACACCTTGTGCAGGTCAGTCCAGACTCTTCTCATATCTGGTTCCGCGCTGGTGGAATGACCTCCCAAGTGCTACCAGATCAACTGATACCCTCTCCACCTTCAAGAAACTCGTGAAGACCCAGCTCTTCCAAGAATATCTCCTGGCGTAAACTTTGAGAATGCACTTAATAATTTAATTTCTCTACATTGTGTTACACTATTGCACTTTCAACTTAAAACAGTGCAGATTCTATGTCAGCAATACGCACTCCTTGTTAGTTCATTGTGTTGTAGCTTGAATGTTATCCTCTTTTGTAAGTCGCTTTGGATAAAAGCGTCTGCTAAATGCCTAAATGTAAATGTAAATGTAGACACAGATTCACACAGCCATAGGTGTGTAATAGTTATGAAAATAATATAAAAATACTTTAAGGAATGGTGAATGGTGAAACACATTAATAAGCACATTGAAGCCTATTAATAAGAACTGTAAAATAAATGTGTGTATAATCGTTTTTTTTAATCATCTCTTATCAGTCAGTGTTTCAATTTCTGCATCACATAATGTGATATTTCATTTCTGCATCACATAATGTGATATTTCATTTACTTGATGTGGTCTTTATTTCTATTTGAGTCTATAACTGAGATCCTTTAAAACTATCCATAAATGAATCTATTGCCATCATCATTTGGATTAGCCTATCAAATTGATATAAATGATATGGTTTTGACTGCATACATCATGCAGCAGGTGTCTTCCTTCTCATACTCCGAGAAGAAATGGAGGGACCTGGGCTTTGCTCAGGATGAAGTGGACCTGCCAAAGCACAGGCTCACAGCTGAGATGCCAACCAGGTGTGGGTCGCGCTTACACAGGAGAGTGCCATTAGTCAGGTTCTAAAATGTAGGATGGAAAATGTAGGCACTTGGTGCTCAGCTGGCAGGATGTGGATGTGCTGGAGTCTGTGAACAAGGTGCTGAGCCCCTTCCAGGAGTTTGCCAGTGCTGGGGTCTGGAGTCTGAACAGGGTTAGGGTTAGGGTTAGGATTAACCCTGTGCTGAGCCCCCTCCAGGAGTTTGCCAGTGCTGGAGTCTGGAGTCTGAACAGGGTTAGGGATAGGGTTAGGATTAACCCTGTGCTGAGCCCCCTCCAGGAGTTTGCCAGTGCTGGAGTCTGGAGTCTGAACAGGGTTAGGGTTAGGGTTAGGATTAACCCTGTGCTGAGCCCCCTCCAGGAGTTTGCCAGTGCTGGAGTCTGGAGTCTGAACAGGGCTAGGGTTAGGGTTAGGATTAACCCTGTGCTGAGCCCCCTCCAGGAGTTTGCCAGTGCTGGAGTCTGGAGTCTGAACAGGGCTAGGGTTAGGGTTAGGATTAACCCTGTACTGAGCCCCCTCCAGGAGTTTGCCAGTGCTGGAGTCTGGAGTCTGAACAGGGCTAGGGTTAGGGTTAGGATTAACCCTGTACTGAGCCCCCTCCAGGAGTTTGCCAGTGCTGGAGTCTGGAGTCTGAACAGGGTTAGGGTTAGGGTTAGGATTAACCCTGTACTGAGCCCCCTCCAGGAGTTTGCCAGTGCTGGAGTCTGGAGTCTGAACAGGGCTAGGGTTAGGGTTAGGATTAACCCTGTACTGAGCCCCCTCCAGGAGTTTGCCAGTGCCTTGTCAGATGAGCACTGTGTCAGTGTCTCCTACCTCAAGCCTGTGCTTCGTCTCTCCACCACAAGCATTCTTGCTGCTGAGGAGAGGGATACACCACTGACCAACGATGTGAAGAAAAACTCTCTAACCTACTTAAGAGAGAAATATTCACATCCCATCTTGGATGACCTCCTGGATATCATGTCTCTTTTTCATCCATGATTCAGAACAACATACGGAAAGAAGACATTATATGCAGAGCAGCACACAAAATCAAGTCACTAAAAGATCAATCTGAAGACAGCACTGGCATGCCAACTGGTGCAGAAGCAGAGCCTCCCAACAACAAAACTTAGTTCTGCTTTTTTAAAAGCCCAGAGTGGGCAGCGTGGGCTCCAGCAGACTTAGCATGTCAGAGGAGGAAAGCTGTCAGCACTGGTGCCACAGGGCAGCACTCAAACCAGGTGCTGTGGACCGTCTGTTCTTCCTTGCCAAAATGTGTAATGTCTGAGATTTCACCTACTTAAGAGCCTTGTTCATAATGTTCATGTGGAAATACTGCAAGCCAAGTTGCATGTGTTATCTTCCAATCTACCTGTATGCACCTGGCTACTGCGGAGAGGCATTATTAATGCAAGGTGCAGGTTTGTGTTTTATGTTTATAGCTCAGTGTGAAGCAAAGTCCACATTAACAAACTTTTACTTAATAACTGTTTAGTTACAAGTTGCATTAGTTTATTTGCTGAATGCTTGAACACTGGGTGAGCAATAGTATTATTGCTGGAAGTTGCACATTGATCATTGTTATTATTATTTTATTTGTCTAATGAAGGTAAGATTTTTGGGACTTCGCCAGGGCAATAGAACCAAACACAAACCAAACAGAGACGGATACATTCCCAGAGTGTAGCTGCGTTACAGGAGCTGTAAAAATTTGCCTGTTGTTTTGAAGTTGTCTGAAAAATGTATTAAATGAAGGTTCAACATTTTTGCTGCAACTGTCATGTCACCTAATTCCTTCACTACTTTAGTGCCACCCTCTGAAAACTGTGTGACTGTGACTATGACTGTGGGGGCATGCAAACCTCTGACTGTGACTGTGGGTGCATGCAAACCTCTGACTATGACTGTGGGGGCATGCAAACCTGTATTACATGGAATACTAATTTGTAAATGTTTTTTTGTAAAATGTAAAATTCTCATGACTGTGGAATAAGGTAACCACTCTACTGCAGTAATTATTCTTGCAATCAATGCGGTTAACACATCATGTATGGGAAAAAAAACAAATACCGATACAATTCAGAGCTCCACACAGTCCCACCACTAGGTGGCAGCAATTCAGGATCCACACAGAGCTCCACACAGACCCACCACTAGGTGGCAGCACTGTGTGCGTGTGTGTGTGTGAGAGAGAGAGAGTGTGTGTGTGTGTGTGTGTGTGTGTGTGTGTGTGTATGTGTGTGTGAGAAAGAGAGAGAGAGGGAAGGTGCATGTGAGTGAGAGAGAGAATGTGTAAGTATGTTCAAGTTTGAGCGGGAGGTTGTGCGTGTGGGCGTGTGAGTGTGTGTGTGTAAGTGAGTGTTTGTGTGAGTGAGTGAGCGAGCGAGTGTGTGCACTTGTGTGTGTGAGTTACAGAGTGTGTGTGTGTGAATGAATGGGTCAGTGAGTGTTGCCACATCCCTGTGATCTCCTACCCTTTGCATAAAGACCAGCTGCTGCTGACAGTGTCGTGTGTGTGTGTGTTTTTGTGTGAATGTGCACGTGTGTGTACATGTGTCTGTGTGTGTCTCACCTGCTGCTCACCTGGGAATGTTCCTGAGTGTGTGTGTGTGGGTGAGAGTGAGAGTGTGTGTATGTGTGTGTGTGTGTGTGTGTGTGTGTGTGTGTGTGAGTGTGTGTTTATGTGTGTGTGTGTGTGTGTCTCACCTGCAGGCCCAGTGGGAAAGTTCCTGAGAGTGTATGTGTGTGTGAGAGTGTGAGTGTGCGTTTTTGTGTGTGTGTGTGTGTGTGTGTGTGTGTGTGTGTGTGTGTGTCTCACCTGCAGGCCCAGCGGGAAAGTTCCTGAGAGTGTATGTGTGTGTGAGAGTGTGAGTGTGCGTTTTTGTGTGTGTGTGTGTGTGTGTGTGTGTGTCTCACCTGCAGGCCCAGCGGGAAAGTTCTTGAGTGAGGGTCTCTCCACCACACAGTGTGAGTCCCCCACCACAAACACCTTGTAGAGCACGGCGTTGTGGTTGATGAAGCTCTGACACACACATGGGGGCTGCACCGCCTGCAAGCCCTCCGCGCTGAAGATTATAGCCATCTACACACACACACACACACACACACACACACACACACACAGATTGGAGAGACAGAGATTTCCTTGTGTTCTGTGTTTTGTGCTGCTTGTGCAGTCTCTGTGTGTGTGTTTTGTGTTGTGTACATCTAGTCCATACATCTTCACCATTACTAATGTTACTGCATTTACAACACTTTTCCACTCCTCTGAGCACTCAAAGCGCTTTACAATGTCTGCCTCACATTCACCCATTCACACATCACCATTCATGTGTCTGTCTCACATTCACACACCGGTGGCAAAGGCTGCCATGCAAGGTGCCGACAGGAAGCAGTTTGGGGTTCAGTGTTACTCAAGGACGTCACTTCACTTAGATGGGGTCAGGAGGGCCAAGTGGCACCACAGCCTCCTGTGCCACCAGCACCTCAAATGTGTGGATATTTGCTTCTGCTACTATTTAGGAGCAATACAGAATTTATATGTCCACCATTTCCCACAGGTCACATATTTTATTTATTAAAATAACTTGCTGATTAGCTGAAGCTGAATGATGTTCATGCATTAAAAGTGACTAAACATAGAGTCCATTCTGCTGTATGTCGTTGCTGTCGTTGCTCCCAAGCAACTGTGGCTGCTAAGGTCAATGCAGGACTCAATGGACACGTGCCATTGAAAAGTGAACATTATTGATTTGACTGTTTTCAGACTTTGAACGGTTCCAAAGTTATTGAACTAATGCTGTGAGGTATAATAAAGCTTAATAAACTAATAAGGAGATACTGTTGCTAATGAGGAGATACTGTTGCTAATGAGGAGACATTGTTGCTAATAAGGAGACATTGTTGCTAATAAGGAGACATTGTTGCTAATAAGGAGACATTGTTGCTCATAAGGAGACATTGTTGCTCATAAGGAGACATTGTTGCTCATAAGGAGACATTGTTGCTAATAAGGAGACATTGTTGTAATAAGGAACATTGTGCTCATAAGGAGACATTGTTGCTCATAAGGAGACATTGTTGCTCATAAGGAGACATTGTTGCTAATAAGGAGACATTGTTGCTAATAAGGAGACATTGTTGCTCATAAGGAGACATTGTTGCTCATAAGGAGACATTGTTGCTAATAAGGAGATACTGTTACTCATAAGGAGACATTGTTACTCATAAGGAGACATTGTTGCTAATAAGGAGACATTGTTACTCATAAGGAGACATTGTTGCTAATACGGAGACATTGTTGCTAATAAGGAGACATTGTTGCTAATAAGGAGACATTGTTACTCATAAGGAGACATTGTTGCTAATACGGAGACATTGTTGCTAATAAGGAGACATTGTTGCTCATAAGGAGACATTGTTACTCATAAGGAGACATTGTTGCTAATAAGGAGACATTGTTGCTAATAAGGAGACATTGTTGCTCATAAGGAGACATTGTTACTCATAAGGAGACATTGTTGCTAATAAGGAGACATTGTTGCTAATAAGGAGACATTGTTGCTCATAAGGAGACATTGTTACTCATAAGGAGACATTGTTGCTCATAAGGAGACATTGTTGCTCATAAGGAGACATTGTTGCTAATACGGAGACATTGTTGCTAATAAGGAGACATTGTTGCTCATAAGGAGACATTGTTACTCATAAGGAGACATTGTTGCTAATACGGAGACATTGTTGCTAATAAGGAGACATTGTTGCTAATACGGAGACATTGTTGCTAATAAGGAGACATTGTTGCTAATAAGGAGACATTGTTGCTCATAAGGAGACATTGTTACTCATAAGGAGACATTGTTGCTCATAAGGAGACATTGTTGCTCATAAGGAGACATTGTTGCTCATAAGGAGACATTGTTGCTCATAAGGAGACATTGTTACTCATAAGGAGACATTGTTGCTAATACGGAGACATTGTTGCTAATAAGGAGACATTGTTGCTAATACGGAGACATTGTTGCTAATAAGGAGACATTGTTGCTAATAAGGAGACATTGTTGCTCATAAGGAGACATTGTTACTCATAAGGAGACATTGTTGCTCATAAGGAGACATTGTTGCTCATAAGGAGACATTGTTGCTAATAAGGAGACATTGTTGCTAATACGGAGACATTGTTGCTAAAAAGGAGACATTGTTGCTTCCTTGCTTCCTTACATTGGCTCCCTATTAAAAGTCGAATCGATTATAAAATACTTCTCCTAACCTACAAAGCCCTCAAGGGCGATGCACCAACATATATTAAAGACCTACTTGTCCCTTACCACCCTCATAGAACCCTAAGATCCCAGAATGTTGGTCTTCTTGTAATCCTAAGAATATCAAAATCTTCGATAGGAGGAAGAGCCTTTTGTTACCATCCCCCCCCCCCACATTCGACAAGCGGACACTCTCAATACCTTTAAGTCTAGACTTAAAACCTTCCTCTTTACTGTTTCCCATAGTTAGGGATGGTGCTGGCAAATCATCACTTCTCATGGGTCTTTCGAGAGGGACTGCCTCTGCTGTTGCCCCCAGTTGCGAGGCATGGCGGCCACTGACCATCCTTGCAGTGGTGCTGGGTTGCCATGCACCATACCTTAGTTATGCTGCTATAGCCTAGCGCCGCCACAAACCTCTCATATGTCTTGCCATGCAACTCTCTCTCTGTCCCTCTCTTTCCCCTCTCTCTCTTTACTCATATATATGTATATATATATACACTGTATATACATGCCAGGACCGACTAACCCTTCCCTGAGGCTTTGTGACTGACCCCCCTCACAATGGCACTGTCAAATGGACCCTTATTGTTACCCCCATGACCCATCTCACTCTTTGACTTTAACACTATGTCTGGCTGCTACTACACTGTCCAGCCATAATTCTTGATAACCACCTATGGACTGACTACCATGTAATGTTATGGGACAATATTTTGGAACTATTATGATGCTTAGCTAAAACCATGGACAACTTGTAGTCTATCATGGCTACTACTGATTGTAATTTTTCTGCATGACCCCTGGCAGTTGGGTTAGCCCCTTGAGTCGTGAATCTGCCCAAGGGTTCTTCCTAGACTAACTAAACTTCCTAGACTTTTTCCTGCCCCTGTTGTTCTTGGGTGCTCCTTCTGTGAAGCGCCAAGAGACAACAGTATTGTAAAAGGCACTGTAGAAATCAAATTGAATTGCATTGAATATTGTACATTATGAAAGAAAATGGTGGTCAGTGAAAGTCAATGGAAGATACGGCAGACACACACTCATACTGACACACTCACATAGTTCACAACCACCCACACAACCATACACAAACACACCCCTGCACCCCTAGTCCTGAGAGCTATTTTCCCACCCTCTGAATCCGTGTATAAACATATACAAACATGTATACATACACACATGCAAAAGCACACTGGTGTGTGCACATACACACATAAAAACACACACACACAATAATAATAACCCAACAATAGTCAAATAATAGCTCATGTGATTGTAGTTACCAAGTAACCTAGTTGATTTAGAACATGAGAATAGTATTTTCCTCTGAGGTATTAAAGCTCTCAGATCCTGGAGGATTATTTATAGCGCATCACAAAGGCCTGAAAGTGCTGAAGAGAAACACGAAGACAAAACACCAAACATTCAGTCCATGGGTAGTGAGGCAGACATGGTGCACACTAGCATGCCCATTTCCAGAGACTGGGAGACAGAAGCTGAACCATCTGGCAGGTCAGCCACTCAACTGAACATCTGACTATTGCATGGTAAACGTCAGTAACATTTCTGGCCATGTGTAGAGAGCACAGTCCAAAACTGGAATCTCTGAGTGCAGATGACAAGGTGGCGATGCATCGATGTAGCCTAGGCTACTCTCTACAGATGTCTCATGCCAGTTATGCTCAGTTCAGAGATCATTACAGCACAACCACAGCCAGTAGCCTAAATCATCCGCCTTATGTAGTCTGTTTGCCCAGGCAAGACATCCAACTGACAATGAAAAATTAAGATGCCAAAACTTGAAAAACAGTTTAGACAAGACATGAGACAAAGACAATTATAAAAACATCAAACAAAAACAGGTGCTAGACGTAGTAGCATGACTCACCGTCATCCCCGTAACATAGCTCTAGGTTAGTGTGTTTGAAGTTTTGAGTGTTTGTGTGTGTGTGTTTGGTTTTTCTCTTACCTCATGTGAGTTGGTTCCGTGCGCTACTCGTGTTTTACAAACTGTAAGAGAGAGCAGAACAAAACACACACACACACACAAACAAACACACACACACACACACCATGGCATGTAATAAAACACTGTGGGTAAAATCATTCCTATTTTTTATTTTGTTTTGCACTAAATTTCCATGACAAAAACAGGGTGTCTCAGGTTACCTTCTAAAGCCTAATTTATGGTGGTGCAACACCATCAACATGCAACCCTAACCCTACAACCAGACACAGGTTGACATATTTTCCCAACGCAACCCTAACCCTACAACCAGACACAGGTTGACATATTTTCCCAACGCAACCCTAACCCTACAACCAGACACAGGTTGACATATTTTCACAACGCAACCCTAACCCTACAACCAGACACAGGTTGACATATTTCCCAACGCAACCCTAACCCTACAACCAGACACAGGTTGGAGTGGCACGAGTCTCCCTACATTTACAATAAAATGATTCAAAAGTCGTCATGTTGCTAATAGAGACGGCACTTTTCAATAGGCAAGACATTCTCGTTAATTATTTACGAGCAGATTACCAGTTTTCTGCCATGTTCTGCTCGTAAACACCTCACGCGCCTGCCTACAAAGTAATACCTGTGAAGAAGCGCTGATTTCAAAACTTTATTGAAATACAGGCACAGTACAATCAGGAAATCCCTAACTATGCCTATAGTTATAGTAAAATAGAGCACAGTAAAATCCCTAACTATACAAAACAAAGCGAGCCGACCAATCACACGCTCTCTCTACCCGGTGGGGTTTGTGTCATTTCGACAGATAGTTAGCTGACTGAGAACATGTTGGAGAGGGTCTGCGTGTCTGCAAGCAGGCTTGAGTGTCTGCGTTTTGACAGGGTGGGACGAGAATGAATTAAGCCTAACCGTCTACATGACAAAAAGAGAGCAGGCAGGAGAGAAGGAAAAAGTATAAAGAGTATGTGAGCATGCTTGCGTGTGCCTGTGTGTGTCTGCGAGTGTGAGTGTGTGTGAGTGTGAGAGTGTGTGTGTGTGTGTGTGAGCGTGTGTGTGTGTACTCACTAAAAGGGAACGTGAGCCCATGTTGCTTCATCTGGTCCAGTGTGTTGGGTCCACAGGGCTCATCCAACAGCATGAAGGGGGGAGAACATATCCGCTTATCTGGGGGATTAATAGAACACACACACACACACACGTTTGAATCTTTATATCTTTATACTGTAATTGTAGAATACATTCTGATTTGGCCTGGCAGTTGCCCCCGCCCTGCTAGTAGACCTGTCAGGAGTAATGACACACTCTAAGACACTCAGAAAAACGGAGAAGTTACATCCAGAAGATGCTTTTATCATCGCTGGGGATCGAGCATCTCTGAGAAAGGTCCTGGCTAAATACCTCCAACACATCAATGTAAATACACAGAGATCACTGCTACTCTCCCTTCTGTGATGTGTTCAAGCCCCTCCTCCACCCACAGAAACTGAAGCAAAGCCCACCCACTGTCAAGACTGTTCAACAAACAGCTTCAAGTCATCCATCATTGTTCCAGTGCCAAAGAAAAGCAGAATTACCACCTTGAAGGACTGGGGTCCTGTGACACTCACTCCCATCATGAGTCAATGACCAGTGTCCAGTGGCACTCACTCCCACTGTGAGCTAATGTTTTGAGAGGTTTGTGAAGAATACAATTTGCAGCATGATTCCACCAACTCTGGAACCTCATCAACAGACAGAACAGATAAACTTAAGATGCTATCATCACCACACTGCATTCCTCCCTGACAAATCTGGAGGATACTTGTGTAAGGAAGCTGTTTATAGACTATAGTTCTGCATTTAACACCATTGTCCCCAGTAGACTTGACAGGAAGCTCAAGAGTCTTGGTCTACACACCAGTCTATGCAGCTGAATCCTGGACTTCCTGTCAGGGTGACGCTCCATCATTTCAAGACATCACCAGCTACCAGAGACAATCCATCACTGCTGACGCAAACAATGGACTGTTTGTGGACTTCAACTTGGTGTTCCACACCATCACATCCTGAAATCTTCACAGCCAAACTCTCTCAGCTTACTGTATCTCCTGCTATCTGTCAGTGGATCTCCAGCTTCCTGACTGACAGGAGTCAGCATGTGCAGCTGGGAGTCCGTCTGGAACACAGACAACCAGCACTGGTGCACCACAGGGGCGTGTCTTTGTCCCACTGCTCTTTTTCCTCTACACAAATGACTGGACCTCCAAGGACCCAGCTGTCAAGCTCCAAAACTTAGACAACAACACTGTCATTGGGCTCATCCAGGATGGTGATGAGTCTGCATATCGAAGCTGATAAGTTAGTGCTCTAGTGCCGTCAGCACAACTTAGAACTAAACACTCTAAAGACCGCTGGAGATAGAGGTGGATTTTAGGAAGCACCCCAAGGTGCTGCCCCACCCCTCCACAATATCCAACAGTCCAGTGTCAAATATGGACTCATTCAAGTTTCTGGGATCCATCATTTCCCTGGACCTGAAGTGGGAGTCCAACATCAACTCCATCCTCAAGAAGGCTAAGCAGGTAGGATGTACTTCCTACGCCAACTGCAGAAGCATGGCCATCTTCTACGCTGCTGTCATTGAATCCATCCTCGGTTTATCCATCACAGTTTGGTTTAGAGCAGCCGCAAAACAGGACAAACACAGATTACAACACACAATTCAGACAGCTGAAAAAATCATTGGTGCCCCCCTGCCCTGCCTCCAGGAGTTGTACACTGGAAGGACCAGGAAGTGGAGGGAGAACATCATTACAAACTCCACACATCCTGCACACACTCTGTTTCACCTCCCACTGTCTGTGCATAGCCACAAGCATTGTTAAGAACACAACACAAACTGCCCTTATTGGGAAGAGTTTCTTCCCTCAGGCAATCAGACTGTTGAACAACAAAACATGATGCATTTTTTTCCCCCATTAAACTGGAATGTGCTCCTGCACTTTTCTCTGCCACTAAATTCTATATATTCTATCTCCACCTCACTATAAACTTAACTTCTAACAATCAGTGCTCTGTTAAAAGTCTGCTTATGCCCTGTAGTAGTACCTACACTCTGTGTCTATCTATAAAAGTCTGCTTATGCCCTGTAGTAGTACCTACACTCTGTGTCTATCTATAAAAGTCTGCTTATGCCCTGTAGTAGTACCTACACTCTATGTCTATCTATAAAAGTCTACTTATGCCCTGTAGTAGTACCTACACTCTGTGTCTATCTATAAAAGTCTGCTTATGCCCTGCAGTAGTACCTA
Organism: Tenualosa ilisha; assembly: GCA_015244755.2. Lineage (NCBI taxonomy): Eukaryota > Metazoa > Chordata > Actinopteri > Clupeiformes > Clupeidae > Tenualosa > Tenualosa ilisha. Next base: position 341,596 of record PYXC01002466.1, on the reverse strand, counting down.
CACTCTATGTCTATCTATAAAGGCCGGTTATGCCCTGTAGTAGTACCTACACTCTATGTCTATCTATAAAAGTCTACTTATGCCCTGTAGTAGTACCTACACTCTATGTCTATCTATAAAAGTCTACTTATGCCCTGTAGTAGTACCTACACTCTGTGTCTATCTATAAAAGTCTGCTTATGCCCTGTAGTAGTACCTACACTCTATGTCTATCTATAAAAGTCTACTTATGCCCTGTAGTAGTACCTACACTCTGTGTCTATCTATAATGCGTGCTGAAATTACAATAAAACCCACTGACTGGACTTTACTTCCCTCTGGCAGACGCCACCATGCCATTTTGTTTGAGTGCTGCTATGTTGAACATTACATCTCTGAACTCATTATGAACTGAGGACACTTCGCGTCAAACTTTAGGGCATCTTAGCACCCAGGCTAACAAATCTCTTAGATGATGTAGCTGTAATCTGCTGGTCGGTAGCCTATGCCGATATGACTGAAATACTGGACCATGTCAAGTAAGCACACTTTTGTGTGATGTTAGATGATGTGTTGTTAGCAAATCGATGCTACCGTTATGCGCAAGCTGTATGCATTTTATGGCTGTCACATTTTTAGTGCACACATTTCATATCTCATTTTTTTCAGTTGTCACAAATGCAACAAGTGACTGGATTTGCTGTGAAGTCACACATATTATCTAAACTTTAGCACACATATCATCTAAACTTTAGCATTCAGGCAAGTATAATACAAAGTCAAGGGTAAATTGTGCCGTATATACCAGCAAGAACAAATAATGAAAAAAAAATTGTTAGCATGAATTTAAAGTTTTTTGACCACTGCCAATTCAGGTCAATTCTAGTGTAGAAACAACAGACACAACAGACAATAGACACAAAGCTACAACAAGTGAGAGTGCAGTGCATTTGAGCACAAACACAGGTATTCATTGTGAAAGGAAGTGTTTGTTCGCTTCAAAGCGGCATAAATCAATAACTACTAACACATACTGAGAGGTGCACACACACACACAAACCCAAACTGATATAACATCCGAATGGGGATCCTCTACAATCTACCACCTTGATGTTACTATGGTAGCACCAGCAATTAAAAAAACATATAAGGGTTTATGAGACATAAAGTACACACACACACACACATACAGAAAGAAACTGGACTCGGGCTTAATCATACACAAACAGCTGACACATAGAAATACACACACACACACACACACACACACACACAGTGGCGTGGAAACTGGAAAACAAGTAAATGCTCTCCTGAGCAAAAAGGCCAACAGACTGCCAGCTTGGCCTCTGGTGGGCTTGGGCTAAAACTGGAGCTTCAATCTGAGGCTCCAGAGATACAGTATGAAGCTACAAGCCCTCTAGTAAGCTAACTCTATGAAGCTAGCCCTGTGGTAGGCTAACTTTATGAAACTAGCGCTCTGGTAAGCTAACTCTATGAAGCTAGCCCTCTAGCAAGCTAACTCTACTAAGCTAACCCTCGTAAACTAGCCCTCTAGTAAGCTAACTCTATGAATCTAATCCTCTAGTAAGCTAACTCTATGAAGCTAGCCCTCTAACAAGCTAACTCTAATAAACTAACCTTTGTAAGATAGCCCTCCAGTAAGCTAACTCTATGAATCTAATCCTCTAGTAAGCTAACTCTATGAAGTTAGCCCTCTAGTGAGCTAACTCTATGAAGTTAGCCCTCTAGTAAACTAACCGTATCAAGGTAGCCCTCTAGTTATCTGAAGTTAACCTGAATTTACGAGAGTGTTTTTTCACACAGGTTTTGTTCATGACCAAAGAATGGAGCTAGGGTTGCATGTCTGTGTGTGTCTACACATGTGTATGCGTGTGTGTGTGTGTCTATGCATGTGTGTGTGTGTGTGTGTGTGTGTGTGTGTGTCTATATCTACCTTTCATACGCTCCTCAATGTGGTGGACCAACTGGTAAGACTTGCAGCGGTCCAGAAGGGTTCTGATGGCTGGCAGAGGGTCCAACACAATGGTTTCAGGATGTGTGTCAATGTAATCCTACAGAGTACAGAGATGGTTATAACACACACACACACACACACACATACACACACACACACACAGAGCTATGTGCTACGTTCTCACTACCAGGCCAAATGTTGCTGAGCTAGACAAAGGAATCAGTAAGGACCCCAGCCAACTGCTACCATCTGGCAAGCAATATTGTAGTCTTAAAGGCACCAAATGACAAGACTTTTTAACACTGAACCCCCCCCCCCACACACACACACACACACACACACTCACACACTCACACTCGTTCGCTGAACACTTAACATTTATTTTTAAGGAGCAAAAACACACACTTTTACTCTTATACCAGTGTAATGAGATGTAGTAAAGTCTACCTTGCATCTTAAATCTTGAATCTCGAGCCTGTGTAGGGTTGTGGTTTTAAGGTTGGGTTTGGCTGAGCTATAGCTTGTCTTGGGTTATGGTTATAGGTTTAGCGTGTGCCCAGCCTCAAGGCTGACATTTCTGTGTGTGTGAGTGTGTGTACCTGGACTCTCTGCAGCAATACCAGTGCCTCTCCCTGGTTCTGGTCCGCCTCCAGGATGAGGTCTGTAAGTTTGTGGATAATGACGTCAAATGGACCCTGCTCCTCCAGGGGGTGGCTCAGGTCCAGCTGCGGGGGTCAAATGTCAAATGTCACTGCATGGTCACACAAAGCTCTACTGCTCATTACATCGACTTATATTTATGTTAATGTGTGTTTGGCAGATGCTTTTATCCAAAGCGACACACAACACAAAATATTCAACAAGTACACCAATGTACAATTAAAAACAACAAGTACTTGTCTTTAGTTATACTAGTGAGTTATAACACTTATTACAGAGTTATAACATTGAGTTATAACACAGACACCGGTGCACCAAAAAGTTTCTGATAGAACCCAGACACAACATCCGAAAACCTCAGCACAGGCCTGGGTTAGGGCATCACTAATCTCAGAACCGCAGCACAAGCCTGGGTTAGGGCATCACTAATCCCAGAACCTCAGCACAGGCCTGGGTTAGGGGATCACTAATCCCAGAACCTCAGCACAGGCCTGGGTTAGGGCATCACTAATCCCCCATTCTAGTTAGGGCATCACTAATGGCCCATTCTGCAGACCAGAGGCACACGATGGTCCATACATAACTACACTAGTCCACACATATCTACACCAGTCCACACATATCTACACTAGTCCATACATATGTAAACTAGTCCATACATATCTAGTCCATACATATCTACACTAGTCCACACATATCTACACTAGTCCATACATATCTAGTCCATACATATCTACACTAGTCCACACATATCTACACTAGTCCATACATATCTAGTCCACACATATCTACACTAGTCCATACATATCTACACTAGTCCACACATATCTACACTAGTCCATACATATCTAGTCCATACATATCTACACTAGTCCACACATATCTACACTAGTCCATACATATCTAGTCCACACATATCTACACTAGTCCATACATATCTACACTAGTCCATACATATCTACACTAGTTCACACATATCTACACTAGTCCATACATATCTAGTCCACACATATCTACACTAGTCCATACATATCTACACTAGTCCACACATATCTACACTAGTCCATACATATCTAGTCCACACATATCTACACTAGTCCACACATATCTACACTAGTCCATACATATCTAGTCCACACATATCTACACTAGTCCATACATATCTACACTAGTCCACACATATCTACACTAGTCCACACATATCTACACTAGTTCACACATATCTACACTAGTCCATACATATCTAGTCCACACATATCTACACTAGTCCATACATATCTACACTAGTCCACACATATCTACACTAGTCCATACATATCTAGTCCACACATATCTACACTAGTCCACACATATCTACACTAGTCCACACATATCTACACTAGTCCATACATATCTAGTCCACACATATCTACACTAGTCCATACATATCTTGTCCACACATATCTACACTAGTCCATACATATCTTGTCCACACATATCTACACTAGTCCACACATATCTAGTCCACACAATATCTACACTAGTCCATACATATCTAGTCCACACATATCTACACTAGTTCACTCATATCTACACTAGTCCACACATATCTAGACCATACATATCTACACTAGTCAATACGTATCTAGTCAATCTAGGTCAAGGGGGAATAGGAAGAAGTTCATAGTTTACTGTTCGTTATGGCTAGTTAGGTTATGAGGGGTTTGACATTGACAACGCAATAGCTTGTTACATCTACAAAGTGTAAGTTAACTCTAGCGGTGTTTGTCGAGTCAAATGACATTCCTAACCTACTTGTTTGGGATGCAGCATTGTTTTAGTGTTGCTATTCTAACAGTTTGGTATGATTTCGGTGTTGCAGGGACTGACAAGGATAAATGCCAGCCAATGGACTGGTGTGTGAAAAGCGACCACCATTTTACAGGGAAGAGGAATTCCTCAAAAGAGACTGACCAGTAAGCAGGACTGACCATTGTGTCAATGTCAATAAAACCCGATCAGTTCCCACTCCTGATTTTTGTTAACCCAAGTAGTGACAAAGACAAATAAACTGAACAAGACAAACATGGGAGTTCCATGGGAGTTCCAGACTCTAAACACCAGGTGGCAGATCTGCAGACTGTCTGACTTGGTATCTGTAAAGGTGCACATTCAGATGTGACAGACTGTCTGGACAGGCCCAGCCGACAAAACAATACCTAAATAACGAATACCCTTGGGGACAACAGCCGAGGCATATTAATCTAATCTACCATAGGCGTACAGTAAAAAAGTAGAACTTTATTCTACAATTAATGGATACTTAATGTAATCTCTTGTAAGGCTAATTTGGTGACTGGGCCATATCCATGCCCCATAATGCAGGCTTTAGGTAAAGAACGCCTCAAACACGTTCATGTTTTGTTGGCACATTTGCAGATCGAAACAGTGGGGGCAACAACAACCACAACAGCAGCAGGTCTCGTGTTTGTGTGTGTGTGTGTGCACGCATGTGTAGCACTAAGTAATAATTAATGTTGAATTTCTTGATGAATAACTGAATGAATGTATTCTACCTTGTGTGTGTGTGTGTGTGTGTGTGTGTGTGTGTGTGTGTGTGTGTGTGTGTGTCACTGAGGGATAACTGATTTTGAACTGATTGATGACTATTGATGCCCAAGGCAGACCAGAAAGAGCAGAAGCTGATGCAGCCAGAATTTGTTCATTACCACCACTTAGGACCACTGTCAGCATCAGCATCACCTCATCACCAGAGGCTCAACCATGTCCCCACTGGCGGTGCAGAAGTTGTGTTAATCGTGTTTCCTAATCTGCTCAAACCTTTCTATCAGTTCGGGTTTCTCATATGCATAAAAAACAGGAAGAACAAGGATGACTGAAAAGAAGGAAAACAAAGGTTTTCTGGAGAGCGCAATGAAAATATTCCTAAGGCCAGTTCGAGCTGTTCCCAATCCCAAACTTTGGGTTAACATGCTTGTTTGCGTGTAAAACAGTGGCTGTGGCGGGACGGCTGTATGTAATACACTAATGTGTATATTATTGTTTGGGGAAGTTTACAGAATTTGAACTAGTGTTTCTTTTGTCTCATGTAGGCTAGACTACCGATGTCAATCATCCCGGCTAGGAGGGACGAATGAAATAAAAACGCACGATCTGCTTTTACAGAAAATGCAAATGCACTTCACAGAGGACAGGTGTAGGATTCTACTGACAAATATTAGCTTTCAGTCTTTTACAACATTTTTGCAAATTATGTTTAAGCCTAATTATGTTTAGGCCTAATTATGTTTAGGCCTAATTAAAAAGTGTTTCATTCCTCCCGGTTCTGTACGCCTGCCTGACATCACTGTTAGGTCACAGTCTGCTGCTGTTTGCATTCAGAGATTATCATATCTAATGGAATATTGCTTTAACCAGAGGCGTTCTATACGTTCATATACGTTATTCTAAATATAAAAGGGAAACCCTGTTGCTGTCCCTTGATTTGTTGCATTGTTACAAAGATGTTTTGCATGTTTTGGTGACAGAAACAGTGAGAACAAGTGACAGCCATAGAGACAGAAACTGATGGGTATTGTTGGTAGCCTGCAGACAACTGTGTGTCCTGGGTTCAACACTACAGTTTGCACTTTTAAAATCAGCACTTTTTTGCTGTTAAAATAAACACTACTGCTGGTGTTAGGAAAATAAAACACTGCTGTTTGTGCTTCCTCCTACATTCACTTCAGATGTGTTTTAGCCAGTGCCTCAAGTTTGCACAGAAGTCAGTAATGTCAGCAATGAAATCTCTGTGCCAGATGTTACAACAACAGACCTGCTCATAGTCTTGGGAGAACAGACCGATGTTCAAGTAGGTCTACCCCACATTCACAGGCCCTGCATCACCACACACAAAGATCACACACAGAACGCAGAAAAATCACACTCACACAAGAGGAAATTAAAATGTACTAGAAAAGAGGAAGAGAACAAGAGAGAGAGAGAAAGGGAGAAAGAGTGGGAGAGATAGGAAGTAGTATATGAATGAGGAGGGAAAATGAGAGGAAGGGAGGGGGAGAGAGAGAGGGACAGAGAGGGGGAGATAGATAAAAAGAGAGCGACAGAGAGGAAAAGAGAGAGAAGAAGGAGTGGATGAGGAAGGAGAATGAGAGACAGAGAGAGGGGAGAGAAAAAGAGAGCGGGGAGGGGAAGAAAAATCTGCTCTGGTCCCAGGAGACTCATATACCCCCATGGCTGTGCATATGCCATCTCTTTCCCACTGACACACACACACACAAACATACTCACACACACACACAAACATACTCACACACGCGCACACAAGCAGAGCAGAGCCCTGTGTTAAGGTTCAGTCAGACCAAGACCAGAGTTGTCCTGTGTGGTTCTACTGTTTGTTTCTGTGCAGTTCCACATGGTTTTACTCTGTGTGATTGTGTGTTTCTGTGTGGCTATGCGAGGTTCTATGTTGTTCTGTGTAGTTCTGAGGGTCTGTTTCTGTGTGGTTCCACGTAGTTCTATAAGATTCTGTGGTTCTGCGCAATGCTATATGATTCTGTGTGGTTCTACATGGTTCTGTTCTGCAGACGGCTCATGACTCACCTGGACCAGCTCAATGCCCCTCCTCCTGCAGAGAAACAGACAGACAGGAAGTAGATTATTGTCACTATTAATACTTCTACTATCACCACTACTACCATCATCACTACTACTATCACCACTACTACCATCACCACTACTACCATCATCACTACTACCATCACCACTACTACCATCATCACTACTACCATCATCACTACTACCATCACCACTACTACCATCATCACTACTACCATCATCACTACTACTATCACCACTACTACTATCACCACTACTACCATTATCACTACTACCATCATCACTACTACTATCACCACTACTACCATCATCACTACTACCATCATCACTACTACTATCACCACTACTACCATCATCACTACTACCATCATCACTACTACCATCATCACTACTACCATCATCACTACTACCATCATCACTACTACTATCACCACTACTACCATCATCACTACTATTATTGTCACTACTACTATCATCACTACTACTATCATCACTACTACCATCATCACTACTACCATCACCACTACTACTATCACCACTACTACCATCATCACTACTACTATCACCACTACTATTATTGTCACTACTACCATTATCACTACTACCATCATCACTACTATTATTGTCACTACTACCATCATCACTACTACTATCATCACTACTATTATTGTCACTACTACCATCATCACTACTACCATCATCACTACTATTATTGTCACTACTACCATCATCACTACTACTATCATCACTACTATTATTGTCACTACTACCATCATCACTACTACTATCATCACTACTATTATTGTCACTACTACCATCATCACTACTACCATCATCACTACTATTATTGTCACTACTACCATCATCACTACTACTATCATCACTACTATTATTGTCACTACTACCATCATCACTACTACTATCATCACTACTATTATTGTCACTACTACCATCATCACTACTACCATCATCACTACTATTATTGTCACTACTACCATCATCACTACTACCATCATCACTACTACTATCATCACTACTATTATTGTCACTACTGCTGTTAGTACTGCTAGTACTAGTAGTACTCCTCCCGCAGAGAGACAGGGAGTGGATTATACATCACTAATATTACTGCTACTATAAGCACTATTACTAATATTACTGCTACTATAAGCACTATTACTAATATTACTGCTACTATAAGCACTATTACTAATATTACTGCTACTATAAGCACTATTACTAATATTACTGCTACTATAAGCACTATTACTAATATTACTGCTACTATAAGCACTATTACTAATATTACTGCTACTATAAGCACTATTACTATCAATCAGCATGCAGCAAAGTGTCCTGATAATGAAATTTACAACCTAGGGTTAACCTCGGTTACAACCTAACCCCAACCATATCTGCAGTGGGACAGTTCTTAATATAATATAATATAAAACATACATAACAAAACACACACACACACACACAAACACACACTTACTAACAAATATTCTCCGTCTCTCACACACACAAACAAATCAATACAATACATACACTCAGCTGACATCGGGATAAATACACACTCAATAGGTAGATATTCACCTCCTCCACACTCCACATCCCATCGGGAGGCACCTCCTCACTCAATAGGTAGATATTCACCTCCTCCACACTCCACATCCCATCGGGAGCCACCTCCTCACTCGATAGGTAGATATTCACCTCCTCCACAATCTACTGGAAGGCACCTCCTCACTTGATAGGTAACTATTCACCTCCTCCACACTCCACATCCCATCGGGAGCCACCTCCTCACTCGATAGGTAGATATTCACCTCCTCCACAATCTACTGGAAGGCACCTCCTCACTTGATAGGTAACTATTCACCTCCTCCACACTCCACATCCCATCGGGAGCCACCTCCTCACTCGATAGGTAGATATTCACCTCCTCCACAATCTACTGGAAGGCACCTCCTCACTTGATAGGTAACTATTCACCTCCTCCACTTCCACACTCTATTGGATGGCACCCCCCACTCCATAGGCAGATATTCACCTCCTCCACATTACACATTCTATCGGAAGGCACCTCCTCATGATAGGCAGATATTCACCTCCTCCACATTACACATTCTATCGGAAGGCACCTCCTCATGATAGGCAGATATTCACCTCCTCCACATTGCACATTCTATCGGAAGGCACCTCCTCATGATAGGCAGATATTCACCTCCTCCACATTACACATTCTATCGGAAGGCACCTCCTCATGATAGGCAGATATTCACCTCCTCCACATTACACACTCTATCGGAAGGCACCTCCTCATGATAGGCAGATATTCACCTCCTCCACATTACACATTCTATCGGAAGGCACCTCCTCATGATAGGCAGATATTCACCTCCTCCACATTGCACATTCTATCGGAAGGCACCTCCTCATGATAGGCAGATATTCACCTCCTCCACATTACACATTCTATCGGAAGGCACCTCCTCATGATAGGCAGATATTCACCTCCTCCACATTACACATTCTATCGGAAGGCACCTCCTCATGATAGGCAGATATTCACCTCCTCCACATTACACATTCTATCGGAAGGCACCTCCTCATGATAGGCAGATATTCACCTCCTCCACATTACACATTCTATCGGAAGGCACCTCCTCATGATAGGCAGATATTCACCTCCTCCACATTACACATTCTATCGGAAGGCACCTCCTCATGATAGGCAGATATTCACCTCCTCCACACTTAACACTATTGGAAGACACCTCCTCATACAGTACACTATATATATGAACACTATTGGAAGACACCTCCTCATACAGTACACTATATATATGAACACTACTGGAAGTCATACTTTAGTGTTTGAAATCTACTGGCTGCTGTCATGCTTGACAAGCGTGTGGCTGGTGTCTGGTCTCCATCCCTGATACACACACTAGCACATGATACATACTCTTTCTGACACGCATACACAATACTCTCCCTTTCACACACACACACACACACAATACATACTCTGTCTCCCACACATCCAAACATAGTCTCACACACATACACACACACAATACATACTCTGTCTCCCACACATCCAAACATAGTCTCACACACACACACTTTGAATCAAAGGGACATTCTTCTGTGAGTTTCCATTTCTAAACAAGGATGACAACCAGTTCTTCAAAGCACTTTTGTGTGTGTGTGTCTGTATGTCAGTGTGACTGTAGATGTGTGTTTGTGTGTATGTGTGTGTGTGTGTGTGTGTGTGTGTGTGTGTGTTTGTGTTTGTGTGTGTGTGTGTGTTTATGGAAAACTACCCTTCTGGCATTCGTCCATTCCTCTCTAGCAGTGGAGTTTGGATTGGAAAAATGCACCGACAACGTCTCTAGTGCCTCAAGACACACACACACACACACGCGCACACACACAAAGACCACACACACACATACAGATACTTATCCCCACTGTTCTCTGATATCTTCAAGTTCTTCAAATACTTAGAATGACAGATGCAAAACTTAATCATTGATGCCAAACCTATCAAAGCCACCAGATCAGATTATATGGCTCGGCTACATTTGGGCTACAGCTACACTGTTGTAGCTCTATCTAGGTTATGGCTTCATTAGTAGTCTAGGCCACATTTGGGCTATGGCTACGTTGCTGTGGCTAGGCTACATCTATGCTACAACTACACTTCCATGGCCAGGCCACATTTGGGCTATGGCTAATTTGCTACAGTTAGGCTACATCTGGACTACGGGTACATTGCTGTGGCTAGGCCACATGAGGCTACATTCTTTTCATTTGATGTCACCCATATCACTGATAAAATGCCATGAACTTTTAATGTAAATAATGATATGAAATGGCAGGATTTTCCTGCAGTCAACTGTAGAGGTGACATGACAACTTAGCGACATAAAACGCTATTATGCTTGTTCAGGTTGTGAGACATTCCATGCCACTATGTCTCCTTGTGTTGTGAAATATTAAATGCTACTATGCTCATTTTAACGCTGGAGATGCCCAACCCAGGGGCCTAGACAGTGTTTTCTACAGCATGTACAGGTATATATACTCTTTCATTACCCATGAGGGGAATTTGGTCTCTGCATCTATCCAATTGGTGAATCAGTGACACACACACACACACACACACACAGTGAAGTGAAGTACACACACAGCACACAGTGAGGTGAAGTACACAGTAGCCTGGAGCAGTGAGGGGTTAGGAGCTGTACCCACAGTGACGCTTCGATTTCAGGCCCGAAGCCCTAACCAGTGGGCCACGGCTACATCTGTTTATATGTGTGCCTTATCTATCTAGCTATTCTATCTATCTATCTACCTATTCTATCTATCTATCCACCTATTAGACGCAGTGTTGTTTGTAAAAACAAAGCTAATGCTACATACTGTAATGTAACGTTGGACAATCAGTTAGTTTTGTTTGCCATATTGCCAATATCCCCTGACATGAAGCTCATTAGCTCATTCATGTTTTCTAAGGTAGCCTCCAACCAACACACCTCCTCCACAAAAGCATTTTTAAACGGTATAAGGCTTCCCAAGCTTTTCCATCACATGGCCCCCATATACCAGTAGATTCCAGCTAAGGCCTCTATATGCAAAGTGGGTTACTAAACACAGCGACAATAGGCTGCTCCAGTGTGCTAACGTTCAGATGCGATGTGACAATGTTAAGATATGCAACAGATTATTATAATTGGGTTTTATAACAAATGCGAAACCTCTGGTAAGGTATGAAACTCGACTCAGTTCACTCATAACGTAAAAGTGTAGGCGTTTCCTGTGTTTTTAACTCCTTCTGGAGGATTGCACTTGTGACACGTCCTCATCAGCCCTAAACCCTGGGACAGACTGACATTTTTAACACCAAACCCGCCTCGCCTCTGAGACTGGGGTCCACCCAGTGGACACCTGACCTTGTGTCGGTCAGGGTGCCCTGTGGAATTTGGGCAATAGTGGCAGGGCATTCAGCAGTATGGAACGGATAGACAGATAGAAAAGAGAGAGATAGAGACAGAGGAAAAGAGATAGAGAAAGAGGGAGGAAAAGATAGAGAGGGAGGGAGAGAGAGAGAGAAAGAGGGAGGAAGAGAGAGTGAAAGTTAGAGATGAGGAAATGCAATGCAATTTTCTATTCAACCTGTTCCATAATGTCCATCTCTCTCTCTCAAACACACACACACACACAGGCCTCAAAGATACAGACGTAGATGTTGCTCATACATCCCTGCTCACACAGAAACATACACACATTGGCACATGCACACACACACACACACACAGATTAGCACAGACAGCCAGACACCAAATAAACACACACAACTGCCAAGAACACACCAGACCAGAAAACAAACTGTGTGTGTGTGTGTACATAACAGGTTACATGTGATGACAACCATTAGCAGATACATATGTCTCCCTTCCCACTCTATAATATCATATGACAGTCTAAGGTTCGGGTCTAAAATCTCTGTTTACGTTACAGAGATCGTCTCTTCGACATCCTCCATCTGTCTCGCCTCTCTTCCTCAGCTTTCTGCTTTTCATCCGCGCGCCTGGGACAGGGTTCCGGTCCCTCTCACGGGCATCGCGCATATTTTGACAGGTCCTCGCGTTACTCGGTAGAGTATTTAACATCGCGAGAGATCACAAATCTTTCTGATTCTGTCCTGCTGCCGTTAGGATACAAAATGTCCCACCGCTGAAGGCACGTCTACAGCAGTGCACGGAAAACCTTTTCTCCATCTTCAGTCGTGCTATGACAGTAACCGGTAATAGCGTGTACAACACTGAATAATAAATAAGTCATGGGCCTGTTTTGCGCTCTCCTTGACTGATGACACACGGTAATAGCGGCGTTATAACGGCCTTGGGAGCAGCAGCAGAAACGGTAAATGTGCTGTGCTGAAGCTGCGGAAGCGCACAGGCCTCGTGGCCTCCCGTGCCGTGCCGTGGGCCTCACCTGCACATGTCGGCGAAGGCGAGAAAATTGAGCTTCTTCATCTTTTTCTCGCTGAGCCAGAAGCCCACGCGCCGCCCGCGGAGGAAGGTCTGCATCTCCGGATCCACGGATCCTCCTCCTGATGTGACACTCTCGCGCAATCGGGCTCTCCGGCGAAAACAGGAAACAAGTGAACTAACAGCACACACACGCACACACACACACACACACAACCCTGAGAGAGAGGAGGGAAAGAGAGAGGACATGTTAATGATCAAGTCCATTCGTCAGACAAGGACCAGCTACCAGCGTCTGATGCGGAGCCTCTGCGAGTTTCTCGCTACAGGCGGTAAAAGCTGATCGTTGTTGAGCTGAAATGGACTCCAACGCGTCCGAGTGCTGGTGGCCGCCCAGGTCTCTTCCATGTTTTTCTATGTTCACTCAAACAGTCTAAGGACAAAATGCGCCATAAGAATCCCGTTCTGAGACGCAGCAGCTAGCTAACATTACCGCCACAGCCTCGGACTAGACATCTTCATGGGCTTGCGATGGATCAAACATGTCCCGCAGGACATCTGCGAATGCATACAGTTAGAAACCCTTTGCACAGTGGGATGAATGAAACAAACAGCCTTACCAACTAGTGCATTTCCGACTAGATTATCACTGCTTTCATCGGGATAGCAACGGAGCTAGCTAGCTTGAAAGCCGTCTACTAGCGATAGTCAATGATCTTGACCACAGATTCGGTAGGAACCGATCATTAACGCGCAGACATCCGGAGATGGTATTAATCCCAACGAGACGTTCGGTTCAGTGTGGGCACGATCACACCCCAACGTGAGAAGGGCATGTATGTGCCCGCCACTACCATGACATAGGTCAGAAGCGCGCTACCACACGGAACACAGCTCCTCTCCCTCTGTCTCACACACACACACATACATATTCATACACACTCCTCGCCCTGAATTCAATGAAAAACTGCGATACCTCGCATGGCCAATAGGGGGCAGCACACAAGACCTGCCTCTTAAAGGAGCCGTGAGCGTTTAGGTCCAGGAGTCGAGCTCATTAACGGCTACTGACCGTGATGTTTCAATTCTCTGACTCTGACTGACACACAAGGCATGCACACACCAAGCCAAGCTGTGTCTGACCTTTGAGCTGTATTTTACGACGAGAAAAGCCCAGCTAAACAAGTGGGGCTTATTTGTTTAATCGCTCACTCACGGAGTGGAATGGTGCTCACCACAATGACGCTAGAATAGCACCACCTTGTGGATTTGTCTCGAGAGTTGTCAGACAAATGCACATTTTAATAATCCTTGGCTGCCCGTTTGGCAATCATTTCCAAAACTCCTCCTGGTGGATTAGGTAGTTTCCCTAAAACGCCATCAGAAGCCTCATGTCAGAAACCAAATACTCACTTCACAGTGAATCTGGTATGATTTGATATTGTTAAGCAAAGAGAAAGTGGAGTCTGGCATGATTGTTTACAGATGGTTTCATCCAAAGCAGCTTTTAAAGACAATGTTACTGACCTGACTATACACACACGTGCTCAAGCAGTGTGTGACAAGCACTAATCCAACCTCCATACCCAAACCCAAATAAACAGCAACAGGTTGAATGATGCAATAGCAGGAGTTTAATGCATGACTGCCTGTTTCATCAGTGCATTTGATCCCTGCTGGCTCCAGCCCCCCTACACAAAATCCCACAGTACACAAAGCAAAGCATTACTGTACAATACAAACACTTAAAAATATAGATCATCTTTTCATAATAAACAATATTTGTACAAATGTGCTTAAAAAATATTTACAGATGCAAGTAAACACACATAACAATTCATAGAAAAGTACAGGGGCACCAGGACCACACAAGTGCTTAGAAGGGTGGGGTTCACACCCAGAGTGTGTGTGGGGTTGTGGAGTTCACACCCAGAGTGTGTGTGGGGTTGTGGAGTTCACACCCAGAGTGTGTGTGGGGTTGTGGAGTTCACACCCAGAGTGTGTGTGGGGTTGTGGAGTTCACACCCAGAGTGTGTGTGGGGTTGTGGAGCAGTGAGAGGAGTGTAATAAACAGTAGCTGCAGGAGTGGGCGTGCACGCAGGCGCACATGCACGCGCACATGCACACACACACGCACACACACCCTGAAGGCACCCTCCAAAGGACTGTCCCACATACACACACACACACACCCTGAAGGCGCACTCCAAAGGACTGTCCCACACACACACACACCCTGAAGGCGCACTCCAAAGGACTGTCCCACACACACACACACCCTGAAGGCACCCTCCAAAGGATCGTGCTGATGGCCAGTCCTGCACAGAAGCAGACTGACGTGGCAGGAGGAAGAACCAGGGTTTGCACAGAAAGAGACGAGATGATGGGATGGCGTCTAGTGTGGCGATCTGGGGTTGCCATGGGAACAAGATGAGATGGCGTCTAGTGGTCTAGTGTCGTGCTGCTGGACTGGCTAAAAGGCTCAGGATGGAGGAGAGACACTGCAGTTTCTCTTTGACCAACTCAGGTAGCTTCTCATTCTCCTGATACCTGACACACACACACACACACACACACACACATACGTTAATCATCAGACTGTGAGTGAAAGTGAGTGCATGTGAGTAAGAATGGTGTGTGTGTGTGTGTGTGTGGTTACCTGGTGGTGCGTCCTCTGGCGATGTGAAAGTGATGCAGGAGACTCCAGCCTGAACCACCAGCTGAGATCCATCATTAAACTGGACCCACACTTCACCACTAGTGAGCTGCAGAGACACACACGCACAGACGCAAAAATATAGGTAAGAAAGTGTGTAGGTGTGTGTGAGAGACAGAGTGTGTATGAGTGAGTATACACATGCGTGTGTTTATATGAGCAAGTAGGCTATTGGCATAACTGATTTTGGATAGTATATATCAGTCATCAACCTTCCACAGGAAGAGAATCCCCTGGCATACAGACACTCAGCAGACGTACCCCATGGGCGGTCACCTAGAATTTCATATGGAAGGCCTTGTCCTGTGGCTTCGCTCAGTTCAACTAGGCCAATGTTGATGTGTGGCCTCTAGGACCAGGTACTTTATCAAGGCACTAAACTAACATCTAACAAACGCTTGTTAACTACATTATTTTTACAAATGTTATAATTTGGCAAACTATAATAACTATGAGGAGCCACAGACCCCTCTTTTTAAACTCCAATAACTATGAGGAGCCACAGACCCCTCTTTTTAAACTCCAATAACTATGAGAAGCCACAGACCCCTCTTTTTAAACATCTCTTCATTTTTTCATGTCAAAAAAATAAAAAACCAAAATCATTCACAGTGGATCAAAAGACCCTTTGGAAAAAAGCGTCTGCTAAATGCATAAATGTATGTAAATGTATGGATCACATGAAAACAAATATCCTTGCTTGACCATTTTGTTCTTTGATCATCAGAATCAGAGTTGCCTTTGTTTTGTTTCTCTATCGACAGGTTTGTTTTCTGGTTGAGTGAAACCTCTTAACATGTCAGACTTCATCAGTGAGACAACAGCAGATATCTCCTTTACGACAACATGACAACTTACTAGTTATTATTTACACAAGCCCAGAGCCATGCATGGGCCTGTATTGTGTTGCTGTCTCTTAATTCCAAACGTTCAAATGGGATATGACATGTTAGCGTTTTCTAAAACCTCAATATCACTGCAGTCCACAGGCTACAAAGCACACGGGAGGTCAGGAAGTGCCATAACCACTGGGCTGTTTTTGTGATCAATGCGTCAATGATATGAGCGCATGAGGTTTATAAAAAACTGCCTGAAGGCGTGCGCATGTGTGTGAGTGTGTGTGTGTGCGCGCAAGTATATATCTGTGTGTGTGTGTGTGTTTGTGAGAGTATAGACGTGCTTGTGTATGGAAAAGTATATGTCTGTGTGCACATGCCTGTATGTGTGTGTCTGAATATATGCCTGTGTGTGTGTGTGTGTGTGTGTGTGTGTGTGAGTATATATGCCTGTTTGTGCATGTGCGTGTGTGTGAGAAAGTATAGATGTGCGTGTGTGAGAGCATACAGCTGTGTGTGTGTGTGTACCTGTGAGGCCCAGCCAATGTTAGGTACAAACACAGACTTGAGGACTTTGCCGGCTGCGCTGCGCGTCTCAAGACTGGCCTGTAGGGCGGCACTCTTTCCCAAACTCACTGCTGTCAGGTCAGACCCACCATACGAGATCATCTGAAAACACACACACACACACACACACACACACACACACACACACAGACAGAGTTAAGGACTGGGGTGGGTGGGTGGGTGAGTGTGTGTGTGTGTGTGTGTTTGAAGTGAGAGACTTACAGACGGTGTGATGTGTTGGGGCTGAGATGAACTCACACACATCTGGGCCACTTCAGCAGGAGCTGGCTGGGAGGAGTTAGTGGGTTTCCTACACACACACACACACACACACACACACACACACACACACACACACACACACACACACACAGAGTAAACTGTTAAGGTGTCCCTGAAAGAGCATCACTATTTGACCGCACGGCCTTGGTGGTGAACAACTGGATAGACTTCCAAGCAGTGCAAGTTTGTTTATTTAGCACATTTCATACACAACAAACAGGAAACACGTATAACAGACATGAGGCCTGTCAGTAAGAAGAAATAAAACTATTTAAGTTAATAAAAGAAACAGAAAAACAGGGAGGATTCATCCATTGAAATCAAAGTAATAAAAGGCAGGAACAAATCAGCAAAAGGCACTTTGGGTTTGGGTTTCATTTGGATCTGAAAGTGAAAGTGTAGAGGCTGTCTGAATGCCCTGTGGGAGCAGGTACAAGAGATTTGAGATTTGGATCTGAAAGTGAAAGTGTAGAGGCTGTCTGAATGCCCTGTGGGAGCAGGTTCAAGAGATTTGAGATTTGGATCTGAAAGTGAAAGTGTAGAGGCTGTCTGAATGCCCTGTGGGAGCAGGTTCAAGAGATTTGAGATTTGGATCTGAAAGTGAAAGTGTAGAGGCTGTCTGAATGCCCTGTGGGAGCAGGTTCAAGAGATTTGAGATTTGGATCTGAAAGTGAAAGTGTAGAGGCTGTCTGAATGCCCTGTGGGAGCAGGTTCAAAAGTTTTGAGATTTGGATCTGAAAGTGAAAGTGTAGAGGCTGTCTGAATGCCCTGTGGGAGCAGGTTCAAGAGTTTTGTCGCATAGCAGCTTAAAGTGGCGTCTCCAGCCCCAGATTTGCCCACGCCGTGGAGTAACATGTGCCTGAGACCTGAGGTCCCCAGCAGGAGTGTGATGCTGAAACATTTCTGATAGGTATACAGTACCTTATTTTCACAACAAAGAGCCACTGTGTGTGTGTGTGTGTGTGTGTGTGTGTACCTGCCAATGGTGATGGGGAAGAACGGAGTGCTTTTGCTGCTGCGTTGCTCCTCTGCACTAATGGCTGCTTCCAGAGACAGACACATCCTGTGACCCTGAAACACACACACACAGTTATTATTTTCAACTAGTGCCTAAATACTTGCAGCCATTTCAGTAGGAGTATGCGGTCAGCATGAGCAGAGCCCTCCAGGCTACATCCACAGACCACTAGCACAGTGCGCTAGTCTTCACGCTGCTGGTGTTTACACTTGTGTTCACTTCACTAGCCCACTGCAAACAGCAGCACACTATTAACAATAGTGCAAACATCACTGAAAACACTGCTAATTTTTACAGTATGCAAGTGTTTGCAGTGATGTTTACAGTGTGCTACAGTGTGCTAGTGATTATAGTGGTGTTTACAGTGTGCTAGTGATTATAGTGGTGTTTACAGTATGCTAATGTAGTGGTGTTTACAGTGTGCTAGTGATTATAGTGGTGTTTACAGTGTGCTAGTGATTATAGTGGTGTTTACAGTGTGCTAGTGATTATAGTGGTGTTTACAGTGTGCTAGTGATTATAGTGGTGTTTACAGTGTGCTAGTGATTATAGTGGTGTTTACAGTGTGCTAGTGATTATAGTGGTGTTTACAGTGTGCTAGTGATTATAGTGGTGTTTACAGTATGCTAATGTAGTGGTGTTTACAGTGTGCTAGTGATTATAGTGGTGTTTACAGTGTGCTAGTGATTATAGTGGTGTTTACAGTGTGCTAGTGATTATAGTGGTGTTTACAGTGTGCTAGTGATTATAGTGGTGTTTACAGTGTGCTAGTGATTATAGTGGTGTTTACAGTGTGCTAATGTAGTGGTGTTTACAGTGTGCTAGTGATTATAGTGGTGTTTGCAGTATGCTACAGTGTGCTAGTGATTACAGAGGGATTTACAGTGTGCAAGTGTAGTGGTCTTTCTAGTGTGCTAGTGTTTATAGTGGTGTTTACAGTGGCCTTGTGTTTACAGTTGTATTTATAGTGTTCTAGTGTTTACAGTGTGCTAGTGTTCACCATGTGCTAGTGTTTACAGTGGCATTTATAGTGTGCTAGTGTTTATAATGTGCTAGTGTTTACAGTATTGTTTACAGTCCAATAGTGTTCACAATGTTCCGATGTTTACAGTGGCGTTTATAGTGTGCTAGTGTTTACAGTATTGTTTATAATGTGCTAGTGTTTACAATGTTGAAGTGTTAATAGAGTTCTATTCTTTATACTGTGGTAGCATTTACAGTGTGCTAGTGTTCACAGTGATGTTTACAGTGTGCTAGTGTTTAGTATGGTGTTTACAGTATACTAGTTTTCAGTGTGGTGTTTACAGTATACTAGTGTTTAGTGTGATGTTTACAGTACACTAGTGTTTAGTATGGTGTTTACAGTGTGCTAGTGTTCAAAGTGATGTTTACAGTGTGCTAGTGTTTAGTATGGTGTTTACAGTATACTAGTTTTCAGTGTGGTGTTTACAGTATACTAGTGTTTAGTGTGGTGTTTACAGTACACTGGTGTTTACAGTGTGCTAGTGTTTACAGTAGCCTGTGTTTAGAGCAGCCCAGTCTTTACAGTGATGTTTACAGTGTGCTAGTGTTTATAATGTGGTACTGTTTACAGTGTGCTAGTGTTTCATGAGTATTTAGTGTACCTTAGTTTTTGGTGTAGGTGTGTGTGTGTGTGTGTGCATACACTACCTCCTCTGCCAGTTCTACGTAGCGTCGGCTCTCTGTGCTGAGACCATTAAGCCCTGCCTCGCCCTTTACGGTGTACGACTTGCCTCCTTTCTCCACAACCCTCTGCAGCTCCGCAGTCCTGTGGGTCTTAGCCCCTACACACACACACACACACACAGATACAAATGTGTGTAAGGAAGATTTCGATGCAGTAAATATTTAAATGGAACCTCAGCTGAAATCTTGGTATTTCCATTCATTATTAAAATTAATTTAAATTAAAATGAATTGACAGAACAAACATAACCACTACACTATCCTTCCAGCATTACTCAACACTGACTGCTGTCAAAATCCTTTTAAACTCCCTCAACACAGCCACAGGAGTGTCGGACTTCAACACCTCAACAACACAGCTCTACTGTGTGATCAAGGTGATTTTTGAATAGTTATGCCTGCTACATCAAACAGCTGACATTTAACATTTGGTGAAAATTGCTGACTAAGCAGTTGTCTCTTCATGTGGGACTGATTGTGCACTTGTGCAACTGCTCACTACAGCTGATGTTTAATTCCTGCATTTTAGGGTCTTTGTTTAATGTCTCCAGTCTGTCAGATGAATGAGCAGATGCATTTACATTTCTAATCATTCTCAAGTATTGTGGCCAAAATCCAAGCACTTTTCAAACCTTGAAAACACAACATTAAAATCCAAGCATTTTCAAGGATTTCAAGCACCCATACAAACTCTGTTGTGTGTGTGTGTGTGTGTGTGTGTGTGTGTGTGTGCATGTATGTATGTGTGTGTGTGTGCATGCGTTTGTGTGTGTGTGTGTGCGTGTGTGTGTGTGTGTGTGCGTGTGTGTTGCCCATACCATCGTAGAAGCACACCTCCAGGTCAGCGTTGGGGGAGTTCTCCATAAGCATGCACTTGCCATAGCTGGTGTAGAGTGTCACTTTGGGCGTCTTGGACTTCACCAGCTGCACAAACTTAGTAGCATACTGGTATTTCTTCCAGTATTTCTCTAGTGGACACACAAACACACACACACGTTTACACACACACGCACACAAACAGTACATGTGTGTATTGTGTGTGTACTTCAAGAAACTCTTGAAGATCCAGCTCTTCCAAGAATATCTCTTGGCTTGAATTCTGAGCACCAGGAATGCACTTAACCTCTTATACTTAATCTCTCTTTATACTGCACTTTTATTACACTATTGCACTTTCAACTTCAAATACTGCAAACTTTAAGTTAGCAATATCACTCTTTGTTAGTTTCTCATT
>PYXC01002466.1:307500-315000 GCA_015244755.2 Tenualosa ilisha | reverse complement strand
ACCCCTTCCTGGCCCAGGAAGCATTTCATCCGAGTGACACCTCTCTAGCCCCGCCCCCGTGCTGTGACCTGACCTGTGGTTGGGCCGTTCTGAGGAATGAGCACGCCTTAAGTAGCGGGAGATTGGCTGGTTGTCCCCTGGCCCTGTCCCTCTCATGCCTGCTCTCGAGGAACGCCCACTGGCAGGTGGCAGCCACGGGCCCTCCTGATTGGACCTGTCCGTTGGAAGGCGGGGCTGCCCAGGCACAGGAGCCATACGATTGGGCAGAGCCTGTCCAATGAGATGTCTGGCCTTGCGGTGGAGGCGGCTGCCTGTTGCCGTGGCAGCGGTGTGCGAGGAGGTGGAGAGGGTAGCAATTCCGCTATCCATGGACCCGCCCATAACTCCACCCACCTCCCTGCCCGCCACGCCCCCCCACGTCATGAAGGGGTGGTCCAGCACGGCCGACAGACTAGGCCGCTGAGCAGGGTTCTTCTGCAGGAGTTGGCCAATCAGGTCCTGGGCCTCAGGCGAGATGTGCGTGGGCATGACGTAGTCCCCCAGTACCACGCGGTTCAGGGTGTGTTTGACCGTGTCCGTGTCGAAGGGCGGCCGGCCTGTCAGGAAAGCGTAGAACATGCAGCCCAGGGACCAGACGTCGGACTCCAGGCCGTGGGCGCTGCGCGTGGCCACCTCGGGCGAGATGTAGTTGGGCGTGCCGCACATAGTAAAGTGCTTTTCCTCGGGCAGACGCAGCTGAGTGGCCAATCCAAAGTCTCCGATCTTCAGGTTCATGGAGGACGTGAGCAGCAGGTTGGACAGCGTCAGGTCCCTGTGCAGGATGCCGTGGGTGTGCAGGTACAACAGCCCCCGCACAATCTGCTGCATGAAGTGACGAGCTGCGCACACACACACACGCGCACACACACACACATACATGCACACACACACACACACAGTTCATACAGGTACAACAGCCCCCGCACAATCTGCTGCATGAAGTGACGAGCTGCGCACACACACACACGCGCACACACACACACATACATGCACACACACACACACACAGTTCATACAGGTACAACAGCCCCTGCACAATCTGCTGCATGAAGTGACGAGCTGCACACACACACACATGCACACACACGCACACACACACAGAGTTCATACAGGTACAACAGCCCCCGCACAATCTGCTGCATGAAGTGACGAGCTGCACACACACACACATGCACACACACGCACACACACACACACACAGTTCATACAGGTACAACAGCCCCTGCACAATCTGCTGCATGAAGTGACGAGCTACACACACACACACACACGCACACACACACACACGCACACACACAGAGTTCATACAGGTACAACAGCCCCCGCACAATCTGCTGCATGAAGTGACGAGCTGCGCACACACACACACGCGCACACACACACACATACATGCACACACACACACACACAGTTCATACAGGTACAACAGCCCCTGCACAATCTGCTGCATGAAGTGACGAGCTACACACACACACACAGACACACACACACGCACACACACAGTTCATACAGGTACAACAGGCCCCGCACAATCTGCTGCATGAAGTGACACAAACACACGCACACACCCCTAAGCCACACACACACTCATACAGACCCCTGAGCGCAAACACACTCTCAAATACACACCTTCCTCCGCTGTGAAGGATTTTTTGTGCGCACACACACACACACTTCTCCTCTGTGAAGGGTTTCTTGCGCACACGTGGACACACATACACACTCATGGACACACACATACCTTCCTCCTCTGTGAAGGGTGCCTTGCACGCACACATGCTCACACACAAATACACACTTTCCTCCTCTGTGAGGGGTTTCTTGCACACGCGTGTGCACACAGACACACCCAGACACACCCACACACACACAAACACGTACACACCTTCCTCCTCTGTAAAGGGTTTCTTGCACACGCGTGTGCACACAGACACACCCACACACACACAAACACGTACACACCTTCCTCCTCTGTAAAGGGTTTCTTGCACACGCGTGTGCACACAGACACACCCACACACACACAAACACGTACACACTTTCCTCCTCTGTAAAGGGTTTCTTGCACACGCGTGTGCACACAGACACACCCACACACACACAAACACGTACACACCTTCCTCCTCTGTAAAGGGTTTCTTGCGGTCCTTGAGGTAACGGCTCATCTCTCCATTGTGACACATCTCCAGCACCAAATACACGTAATTACTGTCCTCAAAGTAATTATACAGCTGCAACACACACACACACACACACACTCCATTAATGACACACCATCAGTCCCATCTGTCACAAACACACACAGCAGCACAGACACGCTATGAATGACTTCAGGTTCATTAGAACTGCCAACCCCCCTCCCCAGAGGCCAGTGCACCCTTGCTGTGATGTGACTGGCAGAACCACATTACCTCCAGGATTGAGGGATGTTTCAACCGGCAGTGGATCTCCACCTCGTTAATGACCCGCTGCACCATCCCTGCCTTATGCATCGCTTTCTTGTCAATCTGCGGGGACAGAGGACAGGCTAGTCTGTGTCCCGGTGGCGCAGTTGGACTCGTTAAGAGAATGAAGCACAGTGCAGTAATTATCTACAACGACCTGAGAGTCTTACCGTCTTTATGGCCACCTCCATAGACGTGATGACGGACTTGGCTCGGTACACACAGGCAAAGGAGCCCTTGCCGAGAAGGGTGAGGACTTTAAAGTCCTGAAACAAAAAAGCACAGTAGCATCATTGAGTCATATTCCTAGAACCATTAGGGGACCAATCTCTCGGTCCACCACTAAGCGCCAGGCACTCAGGGAAGTTTAACTGTAGCTTGAATGTTATCCTCTTTTGTAAGTCGCTTTGGATAAAAGCGTCTGCTAAATGCCTAAATGTAATGTAATGTAATGGAAGCCTGTGCCATCACTTTACCTCAATCCCAAGTTCCTCCGTTACGCCCAAGATTCGGTCATTTTTCGGCACTTTGCCTTTGACAGTCAAATTTTGAAATAAATTTAAAACTTTATCAAACATCGTCTCGGAGTTGTGATGCCGACAGTAGAGGGACTAAGCTTTGCGCCCGAGTGCGGTGAGAAGGACGCTGTTGACTCGTTTTGCTGCAAGCGTCCTTAGTTACCTTACCTGGCGATGCATCTGTTGGTGACATTTGCCCAACAGATGCCACACTTATCGCGGCTTTCTTGCCGCTATTTTAACCAACCCACCTGTCAACATTAACGTTAACATCAGCTCTCCCTGGAGACATCGCCTAGTCAAGCCTCCCAATTAGCGACGCCAACAAGAAACTGCCAAAGGAGTTGGCAGAACGTAAACAGCGCTGTGCTGACCGTCAGATAAACAAGCTAGCTGTGATGGCGATGGTGGGTCTATCTAATCCCTGTCGTGTATCCTAGACCTTAATGTTGGATTTCAAAACGGTCAGGGCGCGATTGGACACAATTACTAGTGTAACTTATAGTTCTTTTAACATGACACTTCCGCGCTGTCGTTTACCACACTGTCACTGTAACCGAGGACAGACAAAACTCAAAGCTAAATCCACTACCCCGCTGGATCAATTGGTTGCCTTAAGTTTAGATACCTCCAATTAATTAATGGTAGGGAGGCATTTCCTTCATAATTATAGCTAACTAACACATCAAATCCACAAGCAAACTAACGTCAGCAAGGAATGTTACGCTGTTAGTCAAGTCAATGAATGAAAGTAAGCAAGTACGTTATAACCAGCTATTCCTGATCAACACCATCTGAAAAGCTAAATTACAGTAAATCACTATTGCTTAGTTGAGTCCACACAGTATAGCAATAACTAATAAATAACAGCCGTGTAGTTATCGTCCACTTGTCCTGTGTACATTAGTTAGCTAACCAGCGATAGCTAGCGGCAGGCTAGCACAACATATGCTTACCTCTATTTTATCACCAATGGATGCACTCATCTTCGTGTATTTCTATGGGATCGTCAGAGACTCAATAAATACAAATATATCTGGAGTGGGAAAGGGTCAAGGGATGATATCCTCATTGTGTAGCAAGTAGAAATAATAGGAATACGATCCCCTCCAAAATGTTTGCATTTCCTCCATTTTGAAAATACGCGCCCGTTACATTCTTGGCGACGTACGTCTACGTCATTTTAAAATTCACTCCACTTCGCGTTTTGATTGGCTGAGAGTGTTGGTGTGGTCGGAGCTCGGGGCGTGGCCTTTAGCTTCTTGCTGCCAAAGCCATATGGATTTGGGGATGGACGTTGGCTGTTGCATGCTGGCGGTGATAACTTCTTGAGAGAAATATTCATTTATTTTTGATGATGGACTGAATGAATGTATTGTGTCTGAAAGCAATTCAAAATACAGATTGGTTCCTATAGTCTGATGCAAGTGGTGTTTTGAGGTGGAGCCTATCTGAACGTAAACAGAGATTCAAAATATCTCAAACATCTGCAGGGTATACCATGAAGCCAGGTTACTGGCTAAACTGGGTAACTTCTGGAGTAACCGCTGATCTAAAAACATGTCACTTCAGCAACTACTGATGCTCAAAGGAGGGTTCTTTTAGAGATCAGTGGCAACTCCCAAAGCTACCCAGGTTAACCAGTAACCTTGCTTATTAATAACTGAACACTAAAAATCTCATGCGATATCTCAGTATATATGTATGTTGGAAGAGCAGCTGAAGACCCAAGGACTACTCAGAAAGATCTCCAGGACTTGGAGGTGGCAGGAAAATGTGTTAAAACAATATGGTGCCCACATAGAGGCAATGGTGTTGAAATACAGCGGCGCTGCTAAAAATGTTGGGCCCTATTACAGAAAATTATTTTGGGCCTCCCAAACATTGATTCTAATATTCAAATGTTCTCTAGGGCCCCTATCAGTGCCAGGCCCTTGGAATCATCCGAACTTTCCCCCCCCGGCGGCGCCCCTGTTGAAATCCAATGTGTTTTGTTTTCTCTGTAACAAATTTGAGTTTTTTTCTGACTATCCCTGACTCCCTGGATGGAAAACTTGCAAAGAGCTTCCGTGAGCTTTACGTGTCCAGTTGATGGTAGGATGATGTTCTGTCCACAGGCTGAGAATGGCCCCAGTGGTGCTTACTGGAGGCGTCTGAGGTTTTGAAATACAGCTGTGAACAGCTGGATTGTTAAGCATTTGGAACAATGAGGTTGAAGATGTCTCAGAAGAGTTCTTCTCCATTACCACCATGAGACCTTGTGTCTCGTCAGTGTTAAAAAAATGTGGCCAAAATGGACTAACCTGGCTGAGATTAATATGCACAGATAGGAGGCAGAATTACAGCTGACTCCTTTTCTGGTCTTGGTTTAGTGCTTTTTCTTGGCATATATATAAATATATATATATACATGTGTGTGTGTGTAGATATGTATGTACATATATGTGTGTGTGTGTGTGTGTGTGTGTGTGTATGTATACTATCTGTATCCATGGGAAGAATGGCTGATGAATCTGATAACAGACTGGCAAAAATGGAACAGAGAAGTTGGCGGACAATCTGACAAGCCTTCTTCTAGATAGATGGACTGATAAGCCCTGACAGATGCCTTCTTCCTGAGAGCCACACTAATATAGATAAGATAGACAAATAGACAGTAAGATGTCCCCATTTTATATAAGACAAATAGACAATAAGATGTCCCCATTTTCCCTGTTCATTCAGGAAATTCAGGAATTTACTGAACTATCAAATCTTTCACTAAGGCTATAAGTCTAAGGTCATTTGTATCCGTCAACACACAGACACACAGAGCATTTGTCAGTGTTGCAAACCCTCTACGGTGGATGACAGAGACCTCTCCCATTTTGAAACTATCAGTCAAAACAAAAGACCCAGCACCCTACAGATAGCACAAGCCTCTGATTGGCCTACTCGCCTTGTTTTGATTTCAGCAGCTCACTGTAAGTATGATTAGCAACATGCTAGTTCACACTTTAGGCTTTGTAAATAATCTCAGGCGTTTTTGATCCAGCAGAAGGATTTGCCAATTATACTCTGTTATTATAATTATACTGTCAGCAGGCAGTGCTGCTACTACTAGGCCTAGGCAGGTATGAGAGTTTACATGCTAATAAAAGATACATTGGCTGGCAGAAACTTCATAAAGAACTTGGCTGTATTTTTTTTGCTACAGTAACAAGGTTATTACCACATACACACACACAGACTCCCTCTTCCTACACGACTCCTGGCAGTTGGGCTGGTGTAGTAACAGTCAGAGATGCATCTCTGCTCTGGTCTTGTTTTGCGTTCGAAGGCTCCAGTACTGGCTACGCATTTGAGTGTGCTGTGCAAACATCTGCGCCCCCTCCCCCCCCCCCACCCCCCAACACACACACACACACACACACACAGGACAGAGAGGAGTCAGGACACAGGCTGAGAGGAAACAGATGCTTTAATAATCTCCATCACCACAGAGACCGCAGAACACATAGACTCCACCCACTCACAGAGCACTCCTCCACACTCTCACCAGTAGGCATTGCCATGACAACGCATCGGACATGTCCAATGGATTATTCTAGTAAAATAATATTTACACCATCTACTCAGCAGCGCCCCCTTATGCCACACTGTGGAAATCCAAACATCAGAGAGAGGAGATGTGTTATAGATGTGTTATAGCACAGAAGATGTGTTATAGATGTGTTATAGCACACCCTCTAATCCACAGCGCCTCCTCATGCCAAACATCAGAGACAGCTGCTTCTGGGCATGTGCAGTAAGCCCCAAATGGCTCTTTACTGAAGAGACTGACTAGTTAGCTACAGTTCTGCTAACACACACACACACACACACACACACACACACACACACACTGAGGGGCAGCAAGGGCACATCAGGGGGGAGTAGAGCAGGTCTGCTATAAAAAACCCCAGAGAGAGGACGAGGAGGAGGAAGAAGTGGAGAAAGACGAGGAGCAGGAGGAAAAGAAAAAGCAACTGACTGGAGAGGAGAGGAGAGGAGACGCCCACACAGCCATTAAGAAGAGTTTTGTGTGTGTATGTGTGTGTGTGTGTGTGAGTGAGTGTGTGCAATCTGTGTCTGACTAAGGAGTTATGTCAGATCTGTGTGTGTATGCGTGTGTGTGAGTGTGTGGGGTGCTGGCTGTTGATGCTTAGGGGTTGGGGGTGTTGTCCACTTCCATCTCCCCAGGGCCAGTGTGTGTGTGTGTATGTGTGTGAGGCCCCCCAGGCTTCCCGTCGGCCCTGTCTGCCAGGGGCCATTATGAGGCCCTGAAGCTCCGCCCTGGTGTGTATGTGAGTGTGTGTTATGCTCCGCCCCCTCAGAACACTCCTCCCCCTGGGGCTTCGGCCGGGTCACCACTGGACCACACACATCCTCCAGTTCCTGCAGTCACCACACACACACACACACACACACATACACACACACACACAAGAAAATAGAAAAATATAATAGAGAGAGTTAGG
>PYXC01002466.1:295000-302500 GCA_015244755.2 Tenualosa ilisha | reverse complement strand
TGTGCGAGTATCACACTACAGTACTGTTTTATGGATGATGCACTGATCAGAGAGCACTTTCAATGTCCTTGTACCTGTGAGAATGACAATAAAGACATATTCTATTCCAAATTCTATTCTATCAAGTTCTGTATAACTGTGCTAGCATTTATGTTAAAGTCGATAAGCATCTAGAAGCAAATTGACACAATTCACAGCAAGCTTCTTCCACTTTCACTAACAGGATAGAGGCCGAGAATTTTCACCTTGTCTCCCCACTGCCTTAACATGCGTGAATTTTGGGGTTTGAGTATTGAGTCTCTGTGTCAAATTCAATAAAGGAGCATAGGGACAGCATAGGGACTGTTTATGGTTAGCTACATGTAGGCATTGTTTATGGTTAGCTACATGTAGGCATTGTTTATGGTTAGCTACATGTAGGAATTGTTTATGGTTAGCTACGTGAAGGCACTGTTTATGAGTGTGTACAAAGTAAACATCAAGGCTATCAGCATTCAGTTATCCATGTACTAAGTACATTCAAAAGGTTTCAAAAGCTATGTTGAGCTACTTTCCCAACACATGAAAGGAGTGTAGCTCATGTTTTAAAATTGGTATCTTGTTTCTAATAGTTCCTAGCCTGAAGTGAGACCATTTGTGATGTTATATAGGAAAGTTTTTCAGATTTGAATTTATTACATTTAATTTATACCATTTCCGAGTCTGTCTCTGAGTCTTGAAATTGGCTTCTAGGCGACTCTGAGTGAGTGTGGAGTAGCCTGACAAAATGATCCCCAAGCCACAAGGTGACACCCCACCTCCCGCTTTTTGCTACTTTGTTGTAGGCTACAGTTAGATATTTAGTAGGCTATTAAAAAGTTTCATCGCAATTAATCTCACAAAATGATGTAGTTAATTGTGAGGGAAACGACACTCTCTAACCCGCTAAGATCTGGGTTGTTCTTTCCCAAGATGAGCCCAGTTCATTGTCATTTAAATACCCTGCGTTAATGCCAACAAGTGAGATTGTGTTAAGGCGTTTCACAGCCCTAATACTGATATTATTTGGATATAAATTTGTTGTTATGCACACTACCTCCCCTGGCACAGACCTCATCACACGTCACTGACACACACATACACACACACACACACACACACACACAGGTCTACAGACCTCGCCAC
Source organism: Tenualosa ilisha (assembly GCA_015244755.2). Taxonomy (NCBI): domain Eukaryota; kingdom Metazoa; phylum Chordata; class Actinopteri; order Clupeiformes; family Clupeidae; genus Tenualosa; species Tenualosa ilisha. Next base: position 301,336 of record PYXC01002466.1, on the reverse strand, counting down.
AGAACTGGTGTGTATGTGCGTACTCACCGCATGTCACTGGTGTGTATGTGCGTACTATCCCCTGATCCCCAAAGCACTGTCAGTGGAAGAGGACTTCTTCAATATAGGCATATATGTGGATAGGTGACACAATTTGGTCTGTGTGTGTGTGTGAGTGTGTGTGTGTACCTCATACTCAGAAAAGCCGTGGAGTGCTTGCTGGTCCAGTTATCTGCTGTGTGTGTGTGTGAGTGAGTGTGTGTATGTGTATATGTGTATATGTATATGTATGAGTGTGAGAGTGTATGTATATATATATATATATATATATATATATATGTATATGTATGTGTCTGTGTGTGTGTGTCTGTGAGAGTGTGTGTATGGGTATATGTATATACAGGGTGCGATTTGTAGGGGGGGGGGGGGATCATCCCCCCCTCTGGTTTTTACCTCTGCTGAATGAATTTTATCCTCGGGGAGATAAAACCCCATCAATAATTAAAAGAAAAAGCGATTGAAATTAAAATCAGGTTGTGACTGTTTCTTACACAGCTGTAATCTACATTGTTGGTAGCCTACTAACTTTCAACTTGACCCGAATAGTCGGTAATCTCGTTCGCGAACATCCCCATGCACATAAATACACTGTTTCTGCATTCTACGCGGAACTAATAAAAAACGAGGGAAATCGCTGTTAATGGGCCAGACGTGTGTTCGTTCCCTGCGCAGAGGTTCACAGAGATGTGGATAAAAGAAGGACGACACGCTGAAGATGACGCGCCAACAGGAAAACCGAAAAGGCCACATGAAATCCGACATCCGAGCAAACTGTATTTAGTTTTGTAATTAGTTACTTTGACGTAACATGTGAAATCATTATTGTTACGTTTTACAGACCGATCCCATTAGGCTACTGTTCCTCTGCCAATCCTCTGACATGTTCGCGCGATCGGACCTTATCCATGGTTCTGAAGCCCAAATAAGCCACCGTGGCCGACACAGAAAATGAAATGTTTCATGTCTTTTTAAGTTTGCATTGAAGATGAATGCGCATCTGTTCATAATTTAGGCACATGGGCTCTACCATTGACCTAAAGAAGAATGAAACCTGTTGATTGCTTATTTTTTCATGATTAAAAAACAACAACAAAAACATCCCCCCCTCTGTTTTTTTGACAAATCGCACCCTGTGTATATGTATATGTATGTGTGTGTGTGTGTGTGTGTGTGTGTGTGTGTGTGTACCTCATACTCAGTAAAGCTATGGGGCGTTTGCTGGTCCAATTGTCTGCTGTGTGTGTGTGTGTGTGTGTGTGTGTGTATGTGTGTGTGTGTGTGTGTACCTCATACTCAGTAAAGCTATGGAGTGTTTGCTGGTCCAGTTGTCTGCTGTGTGTGTGTGTGTGTGTGTGTGTGTGTATGTGTGTGTGTGTGTGTGTGTACCTCATACTCAGTAAAGCTATGGAGTGTTTGCTGGTCCAGTTGTCTGCTGTGTGTGTGTGTGTGGTGTGTGTGTGTGTGTATGTGTGTGTGTGTGTGTGTGTGTGTGTGTGTGTGTGTGTGTGTGTGTGTGTGTGTACCTCATACTCAGTAAAGCTATGGAGTGTTTGCTGGTCCAGTTGTCTGCTGTGTGTGTGTGTGTGTGTGTGTGTGTGTGTGTGTGTGTGTGTGTGTGTGTGTGTGTGTACCTCATACTCAGTAAAGCTATGGAGTGTTTGCTGGTCCAGTTGTCTGCTGTGTGTGTGTGTGTGTGTGTGTGTGTGTGTGTGTGTGTGTGTGTGTGTGTGTGTGTACCTCATACTCAGTAAAGCTATGGAGTGTTTGCTGGTCCAGTTGTCTGCTGTGTGTGTGTGTGTGTGTGTGTGTGTGTGTGTGTGTATGTGTGTGTGTACCTCATACTCAGTAAAGCTATGGAGTGTTTGCTGGTCCAGTTGTCTGCTGTGTGTGTGTGTGTGTGTGTGTGTGTGTGTGTGTATGTGTGTGTGTGTGTGTGTGTACCTCATACTCAGTAAAGCTATGGAGTGTTTGCTGGTCCAGTTGTCTGCTGTGTGTGTGTGTGTGTGTGTGTGTGTGTGTGTGTGTGTGTGTATGTGTGTGTGTGTGTGTGTGTGTACCTCATACTCAGTAAAGCTATGGAGTGTTTGCTGGTCCAGTTGTCTGCTGTGTGTGTGTGTGTGTGTGTGTGTGTGTATGTGTGTGTGTGTGTGTGTGTGTGTACCTCATACTCAGTAAAGCTATGGAGTGTTTGCTGGTCCAGTTGTCTGCTGTGTGTGTGTGTGTGTGTGTGTGTGTGTGTGTGTGTGTGTATGTGTGTGTGTGTGTGTGTATGTGTGTGTGTGTGTGTGTACCTCATACTCAGTAAAGCTATGGAGTGTTTGCTGGTCCAGTTGTCTGCTGTGTGTGTGTGTGTGTGTGTGTGTGTGTGTGTGTGTGTGTGTGTGTGTGTACCTCATACTCAGTAAAGCTATGGAGTGTTTGCTGGTCCAGTTGTCTGCTGCTCTTCATCTCAATGGACAGATCCAAACTCTTCACTTTGGCTTTGGGCTTGGTTCCCAAGGCTACCGCCTCACCAGACACACCCTCCTGACGGCACAGACCAATCAGACACTCACTAGCAACAATCAACCAATCACAAACACTCACCCACCAATCACTAAAACATTCTGAGAACCCTGAGAGCCCAATCTGACCTTACTGGGCGGAACCGCCCCCTCCTCCGGCAGCCCCTCTGCACCCTCCTGATCCACCTGCATCCGACTCTGAGAGAGAGAGAGAGAGAGAGAGGAGGGTGGGAGATGGAGAGAGAGATGGAGCGAGAGAGAGGGAAGGAGATGGAAGAGAAGAGAGAGAGAGAGAGAGAGGAGGGTGGGAGATGGAGAGAGAGATGGAGCGAGAGAGAGGGAAGGAGATGGAAGAGAAGAGAGAGAGAGAGAGAGAGGAGGGTGGGAGATGGAGAGAGAGATGGAGCGAGAGAGAGGGAAGGAGATGGAAGAGAAGAGAGAGAGAGAGAAATATAGACAGGGAAGGAAAAGTTGGTTGTATGACGGGCTGTTCAAGACATTATTCATTTTGGCCCTCTCACACACACACTCCTCACACACACACATACACTCTCCTCTCACACACACACACACACAGTCCTCACACATACACACACACACACACACACACTCTCCTCTCACACACACACACACACACTCTCCTTACACACACACACTCTCCTCTCACACACACACACACACACACACACACACTCTCCTCTCACACACACACACACACACACAGTCCTCACACATACACACACACACACACACACTCTCCTCTCTCACACACACACACACACACTCTCCTTAAACACACACACTCTCCTCTCACACACACACACACACACACACACACTCACACTCTCCTCACACACACACACACACTCCTCACACACACACACACACTCCTCACACACACACACACACTCTCCTCACACACACACACACACACACACACACACTCTCCTCACACACACACACACATACACTCCTCTCACACACACACACTCTCCTCTCACACACACACACACACTCTCCTCACACACACACACACACTCTCCACTCACACACACACACTCTCCTCACACACACACACACTCACCTCTCACACACACACACTCTCCTCTCTCACGCACACACTCTCCTCACACACACACACACACACACACACTCCTCTCACACACACACTCTCCTCACACACACACACTCTCCTGACACACACACACACTCTCCTCTCACACACACACACTCTCCTCACACACACACACACTCTCCTCACACACACACACTCTCTCCTCTCATACACACTCTCCTCTCTCACACACACACTCTCCTCTCTCACACACACACTCTCCTCTCACACACACACACACTCCTCTCACACACACACATTCTCCTCTCACACACACACACTCTCCTCACACACACACACTCTCCTCTCACACACACACACTCCTCACACACACACACACACACACACACACACACACTCTCCTCTCACACACACACACTCTCCTCACACACACACACACACTCCTCACACACACACTCTCCTCTCACACACACACATACTCCTCTCACACACACACATTCTCCTCACACACACACTCTCCTCACACACACACACACATACTCCTCTCACACACACACATTCTCCTCACACACACACTCTCCTCACACACACACACACTCTCCTCTCACACACACACATTCTCCTCACACACACACACACTCTCCTCTCACACACACACATACTCCTCTCACACACACACATTCTCCTCACACACACACTCTCCTCACACACACACATACTCCTCTCACACACACACACACTCTCCTCTCTCTCACACACACACACTCCTCTCACACACACACATTCTCCTCTCTCACACACACACTCTCCTCACACACACACTCTCCTCTCTCACACACACACTCTCCTCTCACACACACACACACTCTCCTCTCACACACACACATTCTCCTCACACACACACTCTCCTCTCACACACACACTCTCCTCTCACACACACACACATTCTCCTCACACACACACTCTCCTCTCACACACACACATTCTCCTCACACACACACTCTCCTCTCACACACACACTCTCTTCTCACACACACACACACTCTCCTCTCACACACACACATTCTCCTCACACACACACACTCTCCTCTCACACACACACATTCTCCTCACACACACACATTCTCCTCACACACACACTCTCCTCTCTCACACACACACACTCCTCTCACACACACACACTCTCCTTTCACACACACACATTCTCCTCACACACACACACACTCCTCTCACACACACACATTCTCCTCACACACACACATTCTCCTCACACACACACACTCCTCTCACACACACACACTCTCCTCTCACACATACACATTCTCCTCACACACACACACTCTCCTCTCACACACACACATTCTCCTCACACACACACATTCTCCTCACACACACACACTCTCCTTTCACACACACACATTCTCCTTTCACACACACACACTCACACTCATGACATACACGCATCTCTAAAACAGATAGTTCAGGTACTTGATTGTGATTGGTTGGATTGTGTTCCATGCTGCTGTAAAATCTACCACGGCTTCAACATTTCGCTCTACATTGCTGCTCCCTAGAAAAGTGAATGGTGGCTGCCCTTTTGCTCTACTTAGCAGCCCTTCAGCTGGGGGAAACGTGTTCTTGGTGGAGGAGGAGGAGTTGTTGTCTATGAATAATTTGCGTTTCACATTTCTCCTTGTGTCCTCCTTGAATGAAATGATGCCAGATTAATGTGGTAACCGTAGAAAGGCAATAACAGACTTGAGTCCACGAGTAATAACACTCGTTTCACCACTCTGCGTCGTGCCAAACAACTCCCCTTACCCGTGGTAAACCCAGCATACCTCACTGCCTCTCATGGGTTACTGCTTACACCTCTCACTTACATAGAAGAATGGATGTATGTGTGGAAAAGTATAGTGGAAGGCAGTTATCACATACACACACACACACACACACACACACACACACACACACACACACACAGGATCGGTCATCTCAGTCAGACACACACAGTCCCAGAAAGAGTTTCAGGTAAGTTTTCAGGTAAGTAATCACTTGGGATATCATTAAATTAACCGGAAAATATGGATTTTGTCCATATCTGATTGCTACTAGGTAGCTTGTAATCATCACAACTTAGTGCTGTGCCAAATGCTGTCCTACCTGTGTAAAAGAATTCGATCAGATAGCATGATGTAGCATTTGGAAAAGATAATGAAAAGATACAGGCTATCGCTAGCCCTTTAATGAGAGGCCTCCACTCATTAAAATTACTTTGAAAAATCTGTCTTCAATGCGAGCTCTGGGCCATCCATATGTCTATCTGTTCAAGCTAATCTGCATTCATAGGCGACTATGCTGTCTGGTCGGCCTCGTTACCGTAATCTGCATTCATAGGCGACTATGCTGTCTGGTCGGCCTTGTTACCGTAATCTGCATTCATAGGCGACTATGCTGTCTGGTCGGCCTCGTTACCGTAATCTGCATTCATAGGCGACTATGCTGTCTGGTCGGCCTTGTTACCGTAATCTGCATTCATAGGCGACTATGCTGTCTGGTCGGCCTCGTTACCGTAATCTGCATTCATAGGCGACTATGCTGTCTGGTCGGCCTCGTTACGTAATCTGCATTCATAGGCGACTATGCTGTCTGGTCGGCCTCGTTAGCGTAATCTGCATTCATAGGCGACTATGCTGTCTGGTCGGCCTCGTTAGCGTA
>PYXC01002466.1:260000-285000 GCA_015244755.2 Tenualosa ilisha | reverse complement strand
ACACACACACACCACAAACAATACACACACCACACACACACACCACAAACAATACATGCACACACACACACACACACACACACACCACAAACAATACACACACACATACACACACCACAAACAATACATGCGCACAAACACACACACACACACACACACACATATACATATGCACACACACACATTCATATGCACACACACACACACACACACACCACACAAACAACACACACACACCACAAATACACATGTGTCTCTCACTACACTGGACAGTGTGTGTGTGTGTGTGTGTGTGTGTGTAGAGTAGAGTTACTTTATGTGTGTGTCTTACTTGACTGCTCCATGACTGCTCTGAGAGGGGCCTCCACCCTTCCAAGGAAAGAGGCACAAAGCTCCTCAAACTGAGTCCTGCAGAAGATCAGTCAACCAACAACTAGTCAATAGATCGGATTAATAACTCATCAGTCAACCTTATCAATCACTCATCAAAAGTCCTGATCAATTAAAGCTGCAAGCGGCTGTGACGGGCCCTCGACCGCGTGGTTACGCAACCCGTGACTTTCCGCCACGCAACAATACACTCACATGTCTTCTTTTATCCACCTCACACACGTAGGGTCCTGAGTCCACGTGCGGAGTTTGATTGTGAAATGTCAAACTGCTGGTGAGATGCAGCTCGCAAGAGCATCAAATAGATCATTCAGAGAGGTCAGAACAGGGTCCTGAGTCCACGTACCAAGTTTGGTTGCAATACGTCAAAGAAGATATGACATATGACCAGTGGGAGCGCTAGAGAGTTTGAGGTAATTGGCTCTGATTGGTCAGGACAGGGTCCTGAGTCTCTATAGCAAGTTTGGTTACGATACGTCAAAGCGTACCCAAGATATGGTTCACTTCCTGTTTGGCGGCTTCGCCGACGAAGTTGATTGGCTGTAGCAGGCACAATTTAACATCAGCAACATCTTGGCATCATGTATGCAAAATTTCACATAAAAGTTGACCACTGGTCCAAACTTCACTACCAATTACGTCACGTCCTGTTGGGCGTGGTTACAACATATAAAAAATCCCTTCGCAATTTAACATCGGCGACATCTTGGCATCATGTACACCACATTTCACATCAGTCTGACAAACCGTCTCCGATGAGCACGTTAAAACTGTCCACATGTCCAAGCGCGCAAAATTCCAATTACCAATTATTAAAACTATGCCAACCACGAAACTCAACGTCACTAGGGGGCGCTATGGAGTCCATGGGCCACGCCCGGTTCCAAGACCTATATGGCTGAGTGGTGGGTGCAGCCACTGACGTGTGTGTGACAGACGTGTGTGTGGCTGACGTGTGCCATTTTCACCCATGGGAACCACCCGCAATAAGGCCAAATGACGCCTTACCGAACAGGGAGGAAGAATAATAACCCTTACAAAAGCAAGAGGGCACAAGTCGGTGCCGGTCCGGTGTGCAAGGCTGTACCGGTGCTCGGGCCCGAGTAACTCATCAGTCAACCTTATCAGTCACACACAGGTCACACACAGGTCACACACACACACCTGTTCATCTTGCCAGAGACGTCGGTGTCGTTCATGAAGCACTCGATGTTGAGCGGGAGGTCGGAGGCGTTGGCACTCATCAGCTTCTTGAGTTTCTCACACTCCTGGTGGAGGCGTAGGACAGCCCGTGGGTTCTCACGCACCGCCAGACGGAACCGGCTCTTAAAGTCACAGCAGAAGTGTTCCACCAGCACCTCATCAAAGTTACGCCCACCCAGGTAAGGGTCAAATGCTGTGGCCAGCACCTGCACACACACACACACACACACACACACACACACAGATAGAACACCAAAGCACAAAAATGTACTCAACAATACATACCCGTATTCACACACTGGTTGACGCAGAAGGCTGAAGTCAACTTGTGTTTATCAAAGACAACAGTGCAAAGTGAGCATGTGTGTGTGTGTGTGTGTGTGTCTGACCTTGAGTTTGCCCTTGTTAAAGGCAACGATGGCCACCTGGTAGGCGGAGTGTCCAATGTCCACAAACACCACGTTACGCGGCTTCTCCTCCGGGCCTGGGAGGTCCTGTTTGTAGATCCCATAGGCTAGTGCCACTGCGCATACACACACACACACACACACACACAAACACACACACACACACACACAAACACATATACACAGACACACACACACATGCACACAGACACACACACACACATATGCATGCAGACACACACACATGCACACAGACACACACACAAACACACACATACACACAAACACATACACACAGACACACACACACACACATGCACACAGACACACGTGCACGCACACAGACACACACACGCACACAGACACACACACTCACACAGACACACGTGCACGCACACAGACACACACACGCACACAGACACACACACTCACACAGACACATGTGCACACACATGTTAACATTGAAGTTCACATTCAGCCAGGTGCTTTTTTTCATATTGATGTAAATGTTGGCCTGGACCACAAGAGTAAACGAGCTGAACAGCCTAAGCTCCACCCTGCTCCACCCAGTCAAGTGCCCCTCCTCCACACCATGAACACCACATAGTCTACATCCTCTAGAGTATTTGCAGTGCGTAGGAATGTGTGAGCTTTCAGTGAATAGCCGCAGGGTTTGAACAGGTAGTGCATCCCAAAATGTCCATGTTAACATTCAACCTCACATTCAGCAAAGCCAGACTTTTCACAAGCACTTTGTTTGGCTGGCAGAGGTGCACCGCAAAGCCCCCTGGTCCACGGCCTACAGCGGATGCACATTAGCACATATTTCAGTGGATAACGTACGTACTAAGTGTACTAAGTATTTCAGAAAACGTGCAACACAAACAAGCATTGTCTTAATGTAAATAATCAGCTGGGAAGGTTTGGAGGGGATATCTATTAGTTCCAATGTTTCCCCTGTTCACCCATGACACTGCCCATCCCTCCCGAGGCTTCTAACGGGCTCACAGAACATTTACATTTACATTTATGCGTTTAGCAGACGCTTTTATCCAAAGCGACTTACAACTCATCAACTATCAATTGTTCCGGGCCAGTCTCCCCTAGAGCAACTTAGGGTTAAGTGCCTTGCTCAAGGCACAACGGTGGCAGCCGGGATTCGAACCCAAAACTTTCCAGGCTAATTACACACTAGGCAGGTTCCTTAACCACTACGCTACCACCACAGAAGGTGATCACACACACAAACCTACATTTACATGCACGCATTTAGCAGATACTTTTATCCAAAGCGACTTTCATTTGTCAACTATCAACCACATCAGGCCCAGTCTCCTCTAGAGTCTTGCTAAACAGCACAACGGTGGCAGCCAGGATTCAAACCCACAATTTCCAGGCTACTAGCATGCTAGCCAGGTCCCTTCACCGCTACACCACCACCGCCCCAGCACCCATGCAATGCTATCATTTCTTGTCCAACTCTAGGGTAGTCTCCCATTCCACCAATCACGATGAGCCTTACTGCCCTCAGACGGTACTGACCAACCCTCCGGCTCAAGGACTATAACTTCCATTAACACCCAATAAAGCACTGATTATTATCCAATTATGAAACTATGACTGAGGTTATTTGCTATAATAATAATCTATACTTATTGATTTGGTCTCTGCATTTAACCCAAATGAATTGAAGTACACGCTAACCTGGAGCCAGGTGGCCTATAGCACCCCAGGGAGCAGTGATGGGTCAGGTGCACAAGGGCACTTCAGCCATGGTCCACTGGTCCGGCACCGAACCACAAATCCCTCCGTTACAAGCCTGAAGTTGTAACCAGTAGGCCATGGCTGCCCCCGACAGTCAACTGACAGAACTGTTACTCACTACTTGCTACAAGCTGATTTTAGTGTGTGTACATGTGTGTGTGTGCATGCGTGTGTGTGTTTGTGTATGTGTGTGTACATGCGTGTGTGTGTATGTGTGCATGTGTGTGTGTGCATGTGTGTTTGTGTATGTGTGTGTGCGTGTGTTTGTGTGCGCATGTTTGTGTGTGTGTGTACGTGTGTATGTGTATGTTTGTGTGTGTGCATGTGTGTGTGTGTATTTGTGTATGTGTGTGTGCATTCGCGTGTATGTGTGTGTATGTGTGCATGTGTGTGTGTGCATGTGTGTGTGCGTGCGTGTGTGTGCATGTGTGTGTGTGCATGTGTGTGTGTGTGTGTGTGTTTGTGTGTGTGTGTACGTGTGTATGTGTATGTTTGTGTGTGTGTGTGTGTGCACATGTTTGTGTGTGTGTGTGTGTGTCTGACCTGCTGTGGTGTCATTGATGAGTCTTAAGCAGTTGAGTCCAGCAATCTGACTGGCATCCATCACTGACCTCCTCTCTGCATCAGTAAAGAAACTAGGAACCTACACACACACACACACACATGCATGTTAGAGTGTAAGCAAGATAACTGTGAGCGTGTGTGTGTGTGTGTGTGTGTGTGTGTGTATGTACTCACAGAGATGACGCAGTCCACCACTGGTTTCTTGAGTGCACTCTCTGATGTTTCTTTGAGTTTGGTCAGAAGCATGGCTGTGACCTGCTCAATGGTGAACACCTTATCTTCATCCAGATAACGCACCTGCACACACACACACACACACACACACCAGTCATAAACCACAACAGTGTAACAGTGTAAAGAGACAGCTCAGTCAGTTGTGTCTGTAAGAGCAATTTGTGTGTGTGCACAATTCATGAGTGTGTGTATGTGCGTAAAAGTGTATGTGTGTGTGTGGACGTGCTTGAAAGTGTATGTGTACGTATGTGTGTGTGTGTGCGTAAAAGTGTATGTGTGTGTGTGGACGTGCTTGAAAGTGTATGTGTACGTATGTGTGTGTGTGTGTGTGTGAAAGTGTAAGTGAATGTGTGAGTGTAAATGCGTGTGTGTGTATCTGTATGTGTGTGTGTGTGAGATTGTGTGTGGTCACCTTGACTCCTGTGCTGCCATTGGTCAATTTGTGGAGACTGTAAGGGAGTCTGTGGCGTTCGTTCTGCACGGACGGTTCATCAAAGGCGCGGCTATGGAACCGCTTAAAGCCATGGAGAGTATTCCGGAAGTTGGTTATCATCTAAAGAGACAAATAAGAAACTAGAATATCCACATCACATACACAGACACACACACACACACACACACACACACACACACACACACACACATATAGTTTCATATACCGAAGCTCTAAAGTGTACCAGCTACCACTACACTACACTATAGCTTGGCTTTTCCAATAGGAAACTACCATATCTTGGCTTTAGCAAAGTCCTTCTAAGGCAAGTCCCTTTCCTCTGCAGCCATATTGGAGACGCCTTAGGGCAGCTATTTGGGATTAACAAAACCAGGCCCTATCAGAATGAATGGGGAGATCCAGATCGGTGGGTCATACTGACTTCAAAAAGTGTATTGTGCAAAACTTTGTTTAAGTCTGAACTGAACAATGTTGAAATCTACCGCAAAAATAAAGCTAAAACTATTGTATTATTGTTTTCATTTTCATTTGAAACAGCAATTTGTTCACTACACCTGGGTCAGCGTTCATGACATGGCTATCACCATGGTGACGGAGGTTAACTGTCAATCATACGGCGTTGAACAATGCAATTGGTTACTTTGACTTCCAGTGTCTCAACTCCACCATCTTTGTGTCACAAACAGTCGCAGTACATTTCTATGGGAGGACTAGATAAGTCTAAGTGTAAGTGCCTCTGGCTTTACTTACACTATAGCCTGGCTTGGCTTTACCTATAAGAAACTACCACTATAGCCTAGCTCCACCTACAGGAAACTACCACTATAGCCTGGCTTGGCTTTACCTTGAGAAACTACCACTATAGCCTAGCTCTTCCAAGAATATCTCCTGGCTAAAAAATTCTGAATACCAGGAATGCACTTACAATGCAGCTTCCACTCTGTCTCTACACTGCACTTTTATTTCACACCTGCACTTTTATCTCAAAATACTGCAAATTTCATGTTAGCAATATGCACTCTTAGTTTGTTTTTGATTAAATTAAACAGCACTTAAAACTGCCACCTACTCTGAGAAGAGATCAAATCTGTACATAACATCAGCTTCTCCACATCTGAACTAGACACTCTGCCCACTAACTTCCTTAAAACTCTTCTTCACCTTATGTGACAGATCTACTCCAAATCCATTACTGCAGACTGGTGTATTTCCACAGCCTCTTAAAACAGCAGCAGTTAAGCCTTTACTTAAGAAAAACAACTTGGATGGCTCAAAATTAAACAATTACAGGCCAATATCTGACTTAGCTTTTATTGAAAAAAATATTAAAAAAACAGTTTTAATTCAGTTAACTGTCTTTTTGAATTCAAATAACTGCTTGGACAACAATCAGGTTTCAGGTCAAATTTCAGGGAATTGAAACGTTGTGAATGATATTCGTCTTAACACCGACAACAGAAAATCCTCTATCCTAGTATTGCTGGACCTCAGTGCAGCCTTTGACGCTGTGGACCATGACATATTATTGCACCAACTGGAACACTGGGTTGCTTGCTCGGGAATGGTGATCAGTTGGCTAAAATCTTACTTGCAAAACAGGTGCTTCTATGTAATCATACTCCTGAGACAATCCCCTTGACCTGTGGTGTCCCCCAGGGGTCAATCCGTGGATCACTATTGTTCAACCTATATATGACATAAATCAATCTGCTACCATAGCTAGGCTGATGACACCCAGATTTATTCAGCTCTGTAACCCTCTGATTATGGTCCCCTTGAATGTCTTTTTAAGCGCCTAGAACAAATTAATGATTTGATTTTACACTATAGCCTAGCTTGGCTTTACCTATAAGGAACTGCCACTATAGCTTGGCTTTACCTATAAGGAACTGCCACTATAGCTTGGCTTTACCTATAAGGAACTGCCACTATAGCTATACCGCTATGCTTTCCCATGCTGAAGCACTGCTAACTCCATATCCCAGCAAACCCTACAGCATTACTTATCTGCAGCCAACACACAGGGAATTACATGTGTCCACATAGAGATCACATACCATATACTAACGTCTACACATTCCATACATGTGTATGAATGACCCATCTGCCTGTGCAGCCTCGCCCCAATCCTCACCTGGCTCTTGGCTGCATTCCCAATGGTGCGGTTCTTAGAGGCCAACGAGACACATGCCCTGAGAAATTAAGATTCAAACAAGAGATGTTATAACACACACACACACACCTGCGCACACACCCACACACGCACACACACACACACACAAACACTCAGGAGCCCTAACATCACAAAAGAAACCCCACTCGGCAGAAAGTTTAGTGGCCTGCAAAAGACTCCCATACCAGAATAACAGAAGAACCCAATATAAACCCAATATAAACCCAAAATAAACACAGCATAAACACAGTGGGTGTTTATCTGCTTGGCCCCCAGTTATTGACACACTTACACAACAGAAGGGCTCACACTTGAAAACAGAACATTGAACTGGAGCTCACTGACTAAACAAGTGCCTTGAGAACATAAGAACAAATGGTCTTAGGAACATAGGATCTTATGAGCAGAACATTGAACTGTAGCTCATTGATTCCGGGAACATAGGGCCCTGGGAACATGTCTGGGAACTAATCTTAGGAATTCAGGGCCTTAGAACATCGTGTCTTGGAGCATAGGAACATAGGGTCTTAAGAACATAGGGTCTGAGAACTGTTCTATCCACATGCTACTCATCACAGAACCGTTCTATCAACATGTGGCTGTTCAGAGTAAAGAACTCTTCAACATGTTACTAGTCACAGAAGAGAACTGTTCTATGCATATGTGACTGATCAAAATAGAGAACTGTTCTATCCACACGTGACTGATCACAGTAGAGAACTGTTCTATCCACACGTGACTGATCACAGTAGAGAACTGTTCTATCCACATGTGACTGATCACAGTAGAGGACTGTTCTATCCACACGTGACTGATCAAAGTAGAGAACTGTTCTATCCACAAGTGACTGATCACAGTAGAGAACTGTTCTATCCACATGTGACTGGTCAAAGTAGAGAACTGTTCTATCCACATGTGACTGGGATCAGGTATTGTGGGAGGCTTCCAAGTGCCACCCCTCCAGCTCTCAACTAAACAACCCATACCCCTGCCAAAGGTAAATAGCCCCTACACCTGCCACAGGTAAACAGCCCTCACACCTGCCACTGGTAACCAACCCTACCAAAGGCCTAAGGCATCTGAGTGGTGGCCCAACCCACTCATGGCCAACTATGGGAAGAGTGATGAGGCCATAAAGTCCCAAGCTTCAGTCACTTGGTTAGGGTTAGGGTCAGTAACTGTCAGTTACCAGCTGTCAAACTGACAAACAGCTGCTATGCACCCTAGTTAGGATAACTGCCCCAACTCAATCCCATCCATCCAGAGAGAAGGAGAGAAGACACCGGTGTAACTCCGAGCCTCACTCACTAGTCACGACAGGACTTTACTCCCACTTCCAACAACCTCTGAAGTTGACTAGCAATTTATGTGCAGTCAGGATATCAGTCGTCAAATAAACCACAATGTGGGGATGAGCCACACTGAGTACGAGTCCGCGAGGGCCGCGCAGCTGCGAGTTCCGTGTTTGCTCCGGTTGTGAATATGAGAATATGACCCTGGTCAATGTCAGGAGCGCGCGGAGTGCAGCACAGCGGCTGAACACAACACATCCACGCGCCGCGGAGCTCACAGCACCACCTCGCCTCCGGGAGTCCCTGCACCACAGGACTGGACCAAACGGCCCTCAGAGAGAAACACACCTGCATATTTATGGCCATCGACCCCACTTTATCGGACTCGGAGTCGGACAGTCCGAAAAACGTTGAACGAATAATGCACCAGGGTTAAACTGAGGGACCAAAGTGAATTTATCAGCTATATACCGTCAATAGCGGTGTCTTCTGATCAAAGCCATCAACTGACCCTGATAGCAAGGCAGGCAAATGCCCTCCGATCACTGGGTTTAAACGGAAGCGCACGAGAGAACTAAAGGTTCAAGTCCGGTGATTTCAGACACAAACTGAACAGTCGTCACATCAACATAGCCTACGTCATTTAGTTAGCTCGTGTGTGTGCATGGGTTGAGAAAGGTGAGGGTCAGGGACACTAAATGTTGACTGAGCTCCCTCAACATCACCCTACGCAGAGGAAAGGCACATGCGTAACTGAGCTGCAAAGTGACAAACTGTCAATAGCTCATGTCAGGTAGACTGGGAGGAAGAATGCAAGTGACAAAGTAGAGGAAGGCGTAGGAGACGTTTCGCCATCAGCAAATAGTCCACTGCGTAAGAGAGAGCATCATTTTACAGTGATGACAGCGATATACTTACGGCGTGCATCTGTCACTGTATTCATTCGCAATGGTCTCGATTCCGCCACTTCTAGCGACGGCGATATAACAGTTCTGGAAACCCACATCAAAGCCCACCACTGACATGTTCTCGTGTGGATGAAGGCTTCACCTGTTAATGTGTTAGATACGTCTGCCTTATACACCCTTTTCAAGAGGAAAAAAACGACAACCTAATCTACAACTACAGGACGCGTCGTATGTCACCTCCTGCGTCTGTTCTTAACAACTGAAGCGCACAATAGTTAGCAACAATCAAGCTAACAGAATTACTACGTGTTACGTAAGCCTAGCTGTTTATAGCCAACTCTTCCAGCCTAATCCTGGGGAAGGAGGATTCTACTGAGTTCTTCAGCCTCCACTGCATCTAGCAACCGGACTACCCAGGCAAACATGCGCTAGGAGAGGAGAGATGCCCTCACGGCCCGCCTCTCCTCCTCGCTAATTGGTTGGTCCGCACTCTAGACTAATTTGATTGGTGCGACAGCTTCTGAAACAGCGAAGCATCTAGAAGCCACGGGATGAGGCTGACCACCATCTACGTCAGGGGTAGCAGCCGTGCTGTAGCTGACCAATGAAAAATGGATGATTTCTGAGACACGGTGTTTTCACGGGGCTATTAATAACACGTGCTGTGCCCTCCACCTGCGGCACGGGAGAACTCTAATGATGATGATGATGATGATGATAGTGATTTTGATGGTGACCTCACTGAGAGCCCATTGTAGTATAGCCCATTGCTAGTCCTGGACGTGTAATAATATCACTTGTGTGAAAAGCAGTTGGCCCTGTTCCAGAGGCACAGCCAGGGGAGGAAAGGTTAGGATCCTGTTCATAGATGAGTAAAAGGAGAGATCCCCATGGGAAAATATAACTCAAAGACAAGCAGAGGCCCTTCATTTAAATGGCCACTAGAGTACAATAGTACTTGCCTTTGAATGTATTGAGGTCTGAAAATGAAACGCATTGTCATTTATTTTGCTGCTGCTTGAAAGCAGGCCAACCTAAACCCATAATCTCCACTGACACAA
This sequence comes from Tenualosa ilisha, assembly GCA_015244755.2. Taxonomy (NCBI): domain Eukaryota; kingdom Metazoa; phylum Chordata; class Actinopteri; order Clupeiformes; family Clupeidae; genus Tenualosa; species Tenualosa ilisha. The sequence continues at coordinate 274,550 of PYXC01002466.1, read as the reverse complement.
TGTCCTGAAGCTAGCTAACACCACAAATACAACTCTAAAACACCCAGAATGTTGGCTGCAAAAGCAAGTGACTGTTTGACATTAATCACAGGCTTTGGCAGTGATAAACTCCTGGCTCCTGATAACTGTGAATCAGAGCTGTACCTTGTTCAAGGGGCATGTTGGCCCCTACTTCATTCAGTTAAGCCATATTGTTAGGCTGTTGGGTGTGAATGGCCCTCTTAAGGTTATCCCATAGCATCTCCATTAAATAAGGTCATTATCCACTTGGAACACTGATAAACCTGGGAATTAATATTTTCCACAGTGATGGAAATTGTGTGATATCCTAGCTGAGATCTCATAAATCATTATGCTCCTGAACTGAACTTCAGAATAGAGATGATGCTTATTGGTTGGCACTCTGAATGTGCTCACAGCAGGACAGATGTTTGACATGGGGGGTGGCAGGTGTGTGAGATGGGGTGGGTGGTGTTTGACATGGGGGTGGCAGGTGTGTGAGATGGGGTGGGTGGTGTTTGACATGGGGGGTGGCAGGTGTGTGAGATGGGGTGGGTGGTGTTTGAGATGGGGGGCAGGTGTGTGAGATGGGGTGGGTGGTGTTTGAGATGGGGGGCAGGTGTGTGAGACGGGGTGTGTGTGAGATGGGGTGGGCAGGTGTGTGAGATGGGGTGTGTGTGAGATGAGGTGGGCAGGTGTGTGAGACGGGGTGTGTGTGAGATGGGGTGGGCAGGTGTGTGAGATGGGGGGTGGGTTTGTGAGATCAAAACATCATAGCGCTGCTTTAACTGAACATCACTAGTTTTACAGTGTTGGGGAGTAACAAGTTACATGTCACAAAATCAAGGAACTGCATTACAGATGTTTATGTTGCTATGCTGTTTTTTCTTGTGCATAACATCCCTTCACCGCTGAAAATCTGATACTATTTTAATGTGTCTGATTGGTTTCTCCTATCACACAATTAGCCATAGTGAGCAGGCACATACATGCACAATGCCACATGAATAGACAGCTGCATATTAATGTCTGTCAGGCGCTGTTGAATTTGTGTTGTGATTCAGGAAAGTCTGACACATGCTGTCACTCCTAGGATATCATCAAAGGAATTTAAATGGATCTTGACTGTAGTCAGAGTTGAGTTGAACTGTAAGATTGACACTGTAGTCAGTGTTGAGTTGAACTGTAAGATTGACACTATAGTCAGAGTTGAGTTGAACTGTAAGACTGACACTGCCAGGTCTCAAAACGTGTTAATAGTTGACGGTCGAGAACATTCACTAAAAACTCAGAAAAGCAGTCAAATGTAATTAGATACATAGTTTTATTAAAGTAGTTACACAACTATTACATTTAGGTAGGGTGTTGTAATTACACCTTCCATTTTCAAAGTAACTCCCCAATACTAGTTAGACCAAAATGGCATAGTGTGGCTTTAACTGAACATACTGTTTCCATTAGGCTTGCTGAGATGTTCAAAAAGAAAGTGACCTTCTAATGACCTTAAGGGTACTTGTACAGATATCTGAGCTCTCAGTTCGCCTGTTACTATGGAGTTCCAAATGTGCTATAATTACATCTGGGTCAACCATTTATGTCAACTGAATATGTTCAAATACGTCATGATCTGTGCAGCACTGCATTGGACGTGTCAAAATGTACCACACTAAAAACCATCCTTTGTGCCAAATGCACTCTTATGCTGTTGTATTATGTTGTCTTTGCCACTGGTTTTGCTGTTACATGGTGGGATCTAGAAAAACGCCTCACATGTCATACTGGAGCTCACTGCTACGGGGCAAACCCTTTTTATTCTTAATACTTATGTTTGGGATCTAGGGTTATTTAATATAGATACTGACATTTGGGATCTAGGGTTAACTCTGGGGTCTTACTGATTGAATGTCAGTATCTCAATTAAAAAAAAATCTGCACAATTCTTTTGTGAATGGCTCTGTAGAAATATAATTGAATTGAATTGAACTAAAGATGTATGAGAGAGGCCTACTTGATTGCTACCTACCCCTTTTGTGGACCACATTGTTAGATTGTCTGTATTGACAATATGCAACTCAAAGTCTTTTACTGTTTAGAGTAAAGTATGGATTATTGTATTTTTAGAGTTAGTTAGAATTTGCACTGGCAATGGCAACGTACTTGCACTATAGATATCACATTTCCACACTTGCACTATAGATATCACATTTCCACACTTGCACTATAGATATCACATGTAAACATTTGCACTATAGATATCACATTTCCACATTTGCACTATGCATCACATTTCCACACTTGCACTATAGATATCACATTTCCACACTGCTCACACTTTACAGCCTAACTTTACAGTAATGGAACACAATTGATTTCTTCCCTTGTACAAACCCAATTCTGAAAAAGTTGGGACGATTGGTAAAATGTCAATAAAAACAAAATACTATTATTTTCAAAACATGCAAGATAGAGAGTTTACTCCATTTGATAGAGAGTTTAGCAATGGAGTAAATCAGAAATCATTAAGTGTTGCATCATCCTCCAGGCTACAGAGGAGACAAATCATCCTATTTGTTTTAGTGGTCAGTTCAAAAGGCAGTGTCCATGATGGTATTGGGGTGCAGTGGTGCCTTGGTTATGGTCCGCTTACTCATCTGGAGAGTTTAAATTCATGCTGAATGATATATATACTGGTTTTGAATTCATGCTGAATGATAAATTGAAACTGGTTAACTGGTAAAACTGGTTTTGAATGGCATAAGCAGCCACTCACACATTATATCTTGAAGGAAGGCCATAAATATTACCAGACAACAAGGGTAAACTGCTCCAACAGTGTGGCTCCATCATAAGAGAAACCAGATGCTAAAATTGCCGTCTTATGGACCAGATTTGTCCCATTCTAAGCATAACAAAAAGGAGAACATGATGAAGACACCTACCAGTTGAGCTGCCGAAATCATGTCTAGGTCAAGAAAGAACGCTCTTTTTATACAAAATCATCTTGGCAGTTAAGTTCAAATTAACTGTAAAGTGTCCTCATTTGTTTTGTCATTAGTCTTACTCAACTTTTCTTGCCTTTTATTGACACATGCTGCTGGATTTTATCTGACCATAAACATCCCATTTAATAATAAAACATTCCAGTCTGAACAATTGATTTGATGTCCTTGGACTATTCTCAAACTAGTATATTGCTTTCATGATTTGAGAATTATAGCATTTCTGTTTTACTTAGGCTACAGTTTAAACAATGTCCCAACTTGTTTGGATTTGGGGTTGTGTGTTATTTTGTGTATGTGTGTGAATGTCTGTGTGCCTATGTGAATGCATGTTGTGTCTAAGTTACTAGACAACTTAATTTTGCTCCGGATAAAGTGCCTCTCTCTCTCTCTCTCTCTCTCTCTCTCTATCTATCTACATATCGATCTATCTACTCCCCAACACTGACTAAAAATAGCCTCTCCTGTCAGTGGCGACATCATGACGTCAGCTCAGATGGTTGGATCCCGGAAGTATTGTGTTTACAAGTTGCGTTGTGCTTTTGTTTTGGAACTGTCAAGCGTTCTAAATAGTCGTCTGGTCTGATTTAACCCGGCCTTAGGGAACCAACATCTTTTAAAAATGGGATTGTTTGGTAAAACGTCAGAAAAGCCACCGAAGGACCTTGTAAGTGTCTGTTATAGGTATCTGTCAAACGTGACTTGGCTTGCTAAAGCTAACGCTAACCCAGTGTTCCCAATGAATGCTAGTGATTTCGCATGGCGAACCACTGGCTAGCGAACTACGCTATTCCCTACTGGCTCTCTGCGAGTTTGTGTTTGACATCAGCCGATATTAGATCTAGACGACATTAACGTTAGCATTTAACATTTAGCCTTAAGATGGGTTAAAGTAATTGTGTTATTAGAAGCGACATTGACACATTCCAAGGTGTGTCGTGTTCGAGCTTAGTAGGCATCAGAAGTGTGCGAGGAAGTTTTAAAATGAAGCCTGTGTGTACAGATTAGACATGTTCTGCTGTTTTTATTGTTATTTTATTGTTTTTATTTTTTAATTTACCATATAACAAATACTATTAAGATTCTACCTCGTCTTCCCACACTTTCGTACGATGCTAGATAGCGGAACAGACCTTCCCCAGGTAACTGGTTGGCCTAGCTTATCCTAGCCTAGCCTAGCCTAGCCTAGTCTAGTCTGTTCATCCATTAAGCACCAGGTAAATGAGTGTCCTTATAACTTAACTGTGGGCCACAAAAATTTCATTTATTTTGACTAAATGTTACAGCTAAACGCAAACGTGAGCTAGTTTGTTACTCTTTCTTTGGTAATATCTTTCTTCAGCTGTCCTGCACACAAAGCTGTAATTAATGTTACGGTGGTTTGACGGTAGCCAAACAAAACTACACTATGATAAAAGTGGTGCTTTCATACAGATCAGCTGGGTGTGTATGCTGAAAGTGTGTGTGTGTATGTATACTGCTGAGGGTGTTCTGAAAATGTGTGTGTGTGTGTGTGTGTGTGTGTGTGTGTGTGTGTGTGTGTGTGTGTGTACATGTGTACATGCTGCTGTCAGTGTCCAGAAAGTGCATGTGTGTGTATGCTGCTGTCAGTGTTCAAAAAGTGTGTGTGTGTGTGTATGTATGCTGTTGTCAGTGTTCAGAAAGTGTGTGTGTGTGTGTGTATGTGTATGTGTATGCTGCTGCTGTCGGTGTTCAGAAAGTGTGTGTGTGTGTGTGTGTATGTGCACATGCAACAGAGGTCATCTTGCACTAGTCCAGCCTGGCTCTCAAATCCGCGCCCTTACAACCGACAGCAACTTCGGATCGGGAGGGGAGCGCCCTAGCCAGTCGGGAGGAAGGGTTAACATTCTACACGCACAGCTAGGCTAGCTGGCATCCGTTACATACAGTACATATTGCTGTCAGTGTTCAGAAAGTGTGTGTGTGTATGTGTGTATGCTCCTGACAGTGTTCAGAAAGTGTGTGTGTGTGTGTGTGTGTGTGTATGTGTATGCTGCTGAGAGTGTTCAGAAAGTGTGTTTGTGTGTGTGTATGTGGATGTGTGTAAGCTTTTGTTAGTGTTCAGAAAATGTGTGTTTGTGCGTGCGTGCTGCTGTCATTGTTAAGAGAGAGTGTGTGCGTATTTGTATGCTGATGTCAGTGTTCAGAAAGTATGTGTGTGTGTGTTTCTCTGTGTGTGTGTGTGTGTGTCTGTCTGTCTGTGTAGGCTATGTGTGTATGCTGCTCTCAGTGGTAAGAAAGTGTGTGTTTGTGCAGCTGCAGATGTGTGTGTTGCTCAGTGTGTGTGTATGCAGCTGCAGATGTGTGTTTTGCTCAGTGTGTGTGTATGCAGCTGCAAATGTGTATGTTGCTCAGTGTGTGTGTATGCAGCTGCAGATGTGTGTGTTTCTCAGTGTGTGTGTATGCAGCTGCAGATGTGTGTGTTGCTCAGTGTGTGTGTATGCAGCTGTAGATGTGTGTGTTTCTCAGTGTGTGTATGCAGCTGCAGATGTGTGTGTTGCTCAGTGTGTGTGTATGCAGCTGTAGATGTGTGTGTTTCTCAGTGTGTGTATGCAGCTGCAGATGTGTGTGTTGCTCAGTGTGTGTGTATGCAGCTGCAGATGTGTGTGTTTCTCAGTGTGTGTGTATGTCGCTGCAGATGTGTGTGTTGCTCAGTGTGTGTGTATGCAGCTGTAGATGTGTGTGTTTCTCAGTGTGTGTATGCAGCTGCAGATGTGTGTGTTGCTCAGTGTGTGTGTATGCAGCTGCAGATGTGTGTGTTTCTCAGTGTGTGTGTATGTCGCTGCAGATGTGTGTGTTGCTCAGTGTGTGTGAGTGCACTGCTATGTGTGTGTTTATGTGTGTTGCTGCTGGTGTGTGTTTGCATGTGCAAATTATATTTTTAAGGAAAAATGAAAGTCGAGCACAAAAAACTTGTATTTGAGCAAACACGAATCCACATGTATGTGCAGTAACACCCCCCCTTTCATTGAGTTTCACTCTACGCGCGCCTCCGCTCTCGCCTCAGAGATCTCTCATTCTCGCTCAACTAGAAAACGTTCCATTTGTACCACACTTGTCAACCAGTGATGTGGGTCTGGCCCTGACTGATAGACGAAGTCCAATCAAAGAGGCGGCACCAGTGGATGCATATGAAATGTCTCTGCACTTACTTGGATAGCCATTCAAAACTACTTCAACAGTGTTGCTCTGTCATCAACATGTTAAGACCACCCTGACTTTCAATCATAGTTCAGACCTGCGGAGCCAATTCAAATTTGCTAGTGGTTTGTCTAGATTAGCATGCTACGCAACAGCATTCTTCCGATTTTTCTAAAATAAAATCATTTTAGAAATACAATACATTAGAACATAATATCCTTTAAAACTTTATTTCTTCTTCAGAAATACATTCAAACAGTGTTCACAACTGTAACACAGGACCCAGATCAGGTTGACAACTACAGCACTCTGTGATCGCTTCAGCAACTACAGTCACTCACTGAACACAGAACCTTTGCATAATACCATAGGTATGTAATTTTCAAATGATGCCAGTCAGCATGCCCGATGTTTTTTTGTTAATTATTTAAATTGATTTGTATTGATGGATAATTGGATATTTTATTAAAATGAACATAAAAAAAATCTGTTGGTCTCGAGGATTTGCTCTAAAATTATGAGTCCTTCTCCTCCCACTGTGGGCCGAGACCAAGTCAAGGCTGAGTCCTTAAGGGTCTGAGACGAGACCAAGTCAAGGCTGAGTCCTTAAGGGTCTGAGACGAGACCAAGTCAAGGCTGAGTCCTTAAGGGTCTGAGACGAGACCAAGTCAAGGCTGAGTCCTTAAGGGTCTGAGACGAGACCAAGTCAAGACTGAGTCTTTAAGGGTCAAGTCCAAAACGAGACAGAGAAAGCAGAAAATGGTCTTGCGACCGGACTGGAGCACTACAGCACTGTGTGCGTAATCACATTTGTGCAGTAGACAGTGAAGATCAGGCATCATTAAGCATGAATACTTAGAGCTTCAGTAGATAGTGTAGACCACTCTGCCAGATCAGGCATCATTAAGTGTGAATACTTAGAGCTTCAGTAGATAGTGTAGACCACTCTGCCAGATCAGGCATCATTAAGCGTGAATACTTAGAGCTTCAGTAGATAGTGTAGACCACTCTGCCAGATCAGGCATCATTAAGCGTGAATACTTAGAGCTTCAGTAGATAGTGTAGACCACTCTGCCAGATCAGGCATCATTAAGTGTGAATACTTAGAGCTTCAGTAGATAGTGTAGACCACTCTGCCAGATCAGGCATCATTAAGCGTGAATACTTAGAGCTTCAGTAGATAGTGTAGACCACTCTGCCAGATCAGGCATCATTAAACGTGAATACTTAGAGCTTCAGTAGATAGTGTAGACCACTCTGCCAGATCAGGCATCATTAAACGTGAATACTTAGAGCTTCATACATGCCTGATTTTCAAAGCTGCTTAAAGGGATTTTGATCATAGCTGTTTGTCAGACATTTAAAAGAACCACTGACAGGAAGCAACGCAAGGCTTTCCACCCTGGACTTCAACAGCTAATGAGAATTTACCTCCCCTGAATTTTCTAATTGGTTGACAGTTGAGGCACAAATGTAACGCTTTCTACAGTTTGTGAGTGAGCGCACAGGTCAAGTTGAATGAGAGGGAAATCCAGGTGTGTTGCGCTCAGAGGAACAGTTTATTTGAGCGCGTAGAGTGAAACCAAAGATCACTGAATACTGACCAAGATAGAGCAACATAACACGTTACAGTGGGTGGGAGTGGGAGTGTCACATAAGGTTCCAATGATCTTCCGTATCAGCGTATGAGTGTTTGACTCTGGTCTGCATAAAGGCCCCCCCTTGTGGAAATAGAACACGGAACGTAATGAACGTTTGTGCCGTATGCTCCGCTTGTCTCCTCTCTGGTGGAACTGAATGGACGGGGGCTGTTTCTACAAATTCTTTGTGCTCATCTTTCATTTTTCCTCAAAATATAATTTCTGTGTTTGTTCACAAATTTGTGAATTCACAGTTTGTGCACAAATTGTTCTACTGCTCACTCATAAAAGAGGCACAAATGTAACTCCATAGTTACTCAGTGTCTGTGTGTCTGCTGCTGCAGATCTGTGTGTTGCTCAGTGTATGTGTGTGTGTGTGTGTGTGTGTGTGTGTGTGTGTGTTGCTCTAAGTGTTCCTTTCCTCTTGTTGCAGATCAATGAATGGTCCCTCAAAATCCGCAAAGAGATGCGAGTGATTGACAGACAGATCAGAGGTGATTGCTTGTTCATACACACACACACACACACACACACACACACACACACACACACACCGTTGTTATCGGTCTCACTCGGTGTGTGTGTGTGTGTGTGTGTGTGTGTGTGTGTGTGTGTGTGTGTGTGTGTTCTCAGACATTCAGCGTGAGCAGGAGAAGGTGAAACGCTCCATCAAGGAGGCAGCAAAGAAGGGTGACAAGGACGTGTGTGTGATCCTGGCCAAGGAGATGGTCCAGTCCAAGAGGGCCGTCAATAAGCTCTATGCCTCCAAGGCACAGATGAACTCTGTCTTACTCAGCATGAAGAACCAGCTCTGTGAGTTGGCCAGTGTGTGTGTGTGTGTGTGTGTGTGCGTGCCTGTGTGCCTGCATGTGTGCACGTACACATTCGTTGGTGAGTGTGTATATGTGCGCATTTGTGTGTGCGCTTTCAAAGGCCCATGTGCTGTTTGCTACTCCCAAGTTGAGGCTGTTGAGGCTCATCTAGCAGGTCTGACTGTGGTTGATGTATATACACAATTAGAATGAGAACTCAACTCAATTATGTTTGTGTTATGCCATAACAGGCATAATCTTCCCAAATCTAAAACTGTCTAATCAATTAGCCTTCCTGACATGGGCTCCGTTAACATCACTGGACATCTAGCTGTAGCTGGCCAGGGTCCCCCACAAGCAGCACTGCAGGTCACACTAGACTGGCAGTGAGTGTGTAGTGTTGCCATAAGGCTTTATGAGTTGTTGGGTATCTAGCATCAGACATCCAGCACTGTCCTTACTGGTGTCATGCCTTCAACTTCCATGCTAGCGACCAACTTCTGTCTGATGTTGCACTTTGTAGCCAAGCGGTAGATGTAATATTGAGGTTTTTTGATGGGCTGTGTGACATACTGACCACTGTGCCACCACTAGAGCGCTTAATAGAACGTTGATGATCTAAAATGGCAAAAACTGATGTTTCAGTCTCATAAATCATGTAGAATTATTCATTAACATTCATACTGACATACATACGTACAGTCTAACCCTATACCTAGCTATACCTTTAACCTATATACTATAGAACCTTTAACCTATATACTCTTCTGAACAATCTTATGTGTAAATTCCCTGACAAATAAAAATTGCATTATAGACTTTAACTTTAGCATTAACCAGTTAGTGTGTGTGTGTTTTTAATGTGTAATGTTTGTGTGTGTATGTATGTGTGTAATGTGTGTGTGTGTGTGTGTAGTACAGAGGTGATGAAGGCTGTGTGAATATATGTATAATGTGTGTGTGTGTGTGTACAGAGGTGATGAAGGCTGTGTGAATATATGTATAATGTGTGTGTGTGTGTGTACAGAGGTGATGAAGGCTGTGTGAATATATGTATAATGTGTGTGTGTGTGTACAGAGGTGATGAAGGCTGTGTGAATATATGTATAATGTGTGTGTGTGTGTGTGTGTAGTACAGAGGTGATGAAGGCTGTGTGAATGTGTGTGTATAATGTGTGTGTGTGTATGTGTGTGTCTCCAGCGCTGGTGCGGGTGGCGGGTGCACTGCAGAAGAGTACGGAGGTGATGAAGGCCATGCAGAATCTGGTGAAGATTCCAGAGATCCAGGCCACCATGAGAGACCTCTCAAAGGAGATGATGAAGGTGTGTGTGTGTTTTGCATGTGTTGGTGTGTGTTTGTGCGCGTGTGTGTGTGTGTGTTTGTGCGCGTGTGTGTGTGTGTGTGTGTGTGTGTGCATGTGCATGCATGTAAGATGTGCGTGTGCATGCGTGTGTGTGTGTGTGAAATGAAATGGAGTAGTCAGTACTCTGTGTTCTTCAGTGGTTGTCAAACTGGGGTCCAAGTGTCCCTGGGGCCCCTTGGATCAATTTGCAAAATAAATCTGTGAATCTCCGCTCTCACCAGCATGAGGAGAACATGGAGAACTAGAGGAGCACTGCCCTCTGCCAAGGCAATATATTCCATTCTATTTATACATGGCTATGGACATTAGCCATAGCCTACTGTCTTTACACCTGTTACTACACGACATCAGGCAACAGATTTATATATTCAACTTAACCAGGCAGCATCCAAATCCAAAAACAATAATTACAGAAGAGGGTTATCTTTACAGCAAGCAGCATCCAAATGTTTTTGATCTTTCCCAACTCCCGATGGCATCTACTGAAAAACTACACAGTGGCTTGCTGGCATGCTGCTAGCCATAGCCAGCTGTTCTTGCAGGCATCGGTTACTAAACAATGTAGCGAAAGGAATTTAGGACATAAACCAGGCTATATTTTTATTTGAATTCAGTTTATACGGCATCTGTCAAAGAGTAAGATGGATCACAGGGCAGCATTGGAGGGTCCATTGTGACAGTGCCACTGTGAGGAGGGGTCAGTCACAGGGTCTCTAGGCAGGAGGTGCCACTGTGAGGAGGGGTCAGTCACAGGGTCTCTAGGCAGGAGGTGCCACTGTGAGGAGGGTCAGTCACAGGGTCTCTAGGCAGGAGGTGCCATTGTGAGGAGGGGTCAGTCACAGGGTCTCTAGGCAGGAGGTGCCACTGTGAGGAGGGGTCAGTCACAGGGTCTCTAGGCAGGAGGTGCCACTGTGAGGAGGGGTCAGTCACAGGGTCTCTAGGCAGGAGGTGCCATGTGAGGAGGGGTCAGTCACAGGGTCTCTAGGCAGGAGGTCAGTCACAGGGTCTCTAGGCAGGAGGTGCCATGTGAGGAGGGGTCAGTCACAGGGTCTCTAGGCAGGAGGTGCCACTGTGAGGAGGGGTCAGTCACAGGGTCTCTAGGCAGGAGGTGCCATTGTGAGGAGGGGTCAGTCACAGGGTCTCTAGGCAGGAGGTGCCATTGTGAGGAGGGGTCAGTCACAGGGTCTCTAGGCAGGAGGTGCCATTGTGAGGAGGGGTCAGTCACAGGGTCTCTAGGCAGGAGGTGCCATTGTGAGGAGGGGTCAGTCACAGGGTCTCTAGGCAGGAGGTGCCATTGTGAGGAGGGGTCAGTCACAGGGTCTCTAGGCAGGAGGTGCCATTGTGAGGAGGGGTCAGTCATGGGTCCTCTGGAAGGAGAGGCGGTCCTGCATGGGCCTCCTGTGAGTTGGTTGCAGTCCACTCATGGGTGATGACAGGAGTCAGCCAGTGGGAGGCAGAGATGACACTCAGCACAGATGATTGTGGGTAAGAGGGGAGAGTAAGCAAATGAGTTAGGCCAGTCTCACACTTCACTGATCATATGTGTCGTATATACATATATATTTAAATATATGTATATATATATATGTAAATATATATGTATGAGAGAGAAGAGAGAGTTGTAAGGCATGACACATGAAAGGTATGTGGCGGCACTAGGCTGTAGCAGGTTATTAAGGTATGGTGCATGGCTACTGCAGGGATGTTGAGTGGCCTCACAGCTGGGGGCAACAGCAGAGGCAGTCCTTCCCAAGGCCTATGAGGAGTGATGAGTTACTGTGCACCATCCCTAACTTTGGAGAGCAGTGAAAACATGGACAGAAATGGATTATTGAAGTCAAAGAACAGTGACTCAGTGGGACTCAGAGCCTTTTGAAGGAATAGTCACTGGGACTCCTAGAGCCTATTGGAGTCAAGAAACAGTGACTGGGACTCCTAGAGCCTATTGGAGTCACAGAACAGTGACTGGGACTCCTAGAGCCTATTGGAGTCAAGAAACAGTGACTGGGACTCCTAGAGCCTATTGGAGTCACAGAACAGTGACTGGGACTCCTAGAGCCTATTGGAGTCACAGAACAGTGACTGGGACTCCTAGAGCCTATTGGAGTCACGAAACAGTGACTGGGACTCCTAGAGCCTATTGGAGTCACAGAACAGTGACCGGGACTCCTAGAGCTTATTGGAGTCACAGAACAGTGATAGTCATTAATATAACGATTGAGATTCACAGACTTCATACACTTGCACTCATGACCAACCAGGGCGTGTGTGCACTTGTGTGACGGACTATAAGATAAAGCCTGTGGTTGGACCACACCAGGGGTACGGCTCAAAGGGTTTATTAACACAAATTCAAAATGTTTCAAAAAGGTCAAAAGCACAAAAGATGGCAAAGATCTGGAGACCAGCTCAAAAACGGCGGCGTGGCAAACAAACAAAGACTCCTGGCGTGCTTCCCCCTCAAACCAGGAAAGGGGCCGGCCTATATAGCAACCATCCAGGTGTTCCAATCAGGCATTACACACCTGAGAGGGAGACACAGACTGAGACAAGAGAATGCAGGCAGCAGGGACATGCACAGGGCGACCAACAGGGTGCGCCGAACTCAAATCTTGTCTTCGAATAAAAGAAATGACAGGGTCCATAGCAGCTTCTGTGTGTGTGTAGGCGGGCATCATTGAGGAGATGATGGAGGACACGTTTGAGAGCATGGAGGATGAGGAGGAGATGGAGGAGGAGGCCGAGGCTGAAGTGGACAAGATCCTCTTTGAAATCACAGCAGGTGCGTGCGCACACACACACACACACACACACACACACACACAAGAATAAGTTTCTCTTTGAAATCACAGCAGGTGCGCGCACACACACTCACACACTCTCACACACACACACACACACACACACACAAGAATAAGTTTCTCTTTGAAATCACAGCAGGTGCGCGCACACACACTCACACACTCTCACACACACACACACACACACACACAAGAATAAGTTTCTCTTTGAAATCACAGCAGGTGCGCGCGCACACACTCACACACACACACACACACACACACACAGACAAGAATAAGTTTCTCTTTGAAATCACAGCAGGTGCGCGCGCACACACTCACACACACACACACACACACAAGAATAAGATCCTCTTTGAAATCACAGCAGGTGAGCGCACACACACTCACACACACACACACAAGAATACGTTTCTCTTTGAAATCAAAGCAGGTGCGCGCACACACTCACAAACACGCACACACACACAAGAATAAGTTTCTCTTTGAAATCACAGCAGGTGCGCGCGCACACACACACACTCACACACACACACACACACACACACACACACACACACAAGAATAAGTTTCTCTTTGAAATCACAGCAGGTGCGCACGCACACACTCACACACACACACACACAAGAATAAGATCCTCTTTGAAATCACAGCAGGTGCGCGCGCACACACTCACACACACACACACACACAAGAATAAGATCCTCTTTGAAATCACAGCAGGTGCGCGCACACACACTCACACACACACACACACACAAGAATAAGTTTCTCTTTGAAATCACAGCAGGTGCGCGCACACACACTCACACACACACACACACACACATACACACATACACACACACACACACACACACACAAGAATAAGATCCTCTTTGAAATCACAGCAGGTGCGCGCGCACACACTCACACACACACACACACACAAGAATAAGATCCTCTTTGAAATCACAGCAGGTGCGCGTGCACACACTCACACACACACACACACACACACAAGAATAAGATCCTCTTTGAAATCACAGCAGGTGCACGTGCACACACACTCACACACACACACACACACACAAGAATAAGTTTCTCTTTGAAATCACAGCAGGTGCGCGCGCACACACTCACACACACACACACACACACACACACACACACACACACACACAAGAATAAGTTTCTCTTTGAAATCACAGCAGGTGCGCGCGCACACACTCACACACACACACACACACACACACAAGAATAAGTTTCTCTTTGAAATCACAGCAGATACACAATCACACACACTTTATCAGTCTATCTATCTATCCAATTCTGTCTATCTATCTAACCATCTCTCTATTCCTCCATCCATCTGTCTATCAATTCTATCCAATTTTGTCTGTCTATCTATCCATCTATCTACCTATCTATATCTACCGATCTATCCACCCATCTATCTATTTATCTATCTGCCTGTTTATCTATCGATCTATAAATCTATCCACCGATCTATCCACCCATCTATCTATCTATCTATATCTGCCTGTTTATCTATATTTATCTATCTATATGTCTATTCAATTTATTCTATTTATACAGCGCCTTTTACAGTAGTATTGTCTCATGATGCTTTACAGTAAGGAGCACCCAAGGGCAAGAGGTGCAAGGAAAAAATCCCTTGTGGTAGATAGTCCATGATTTTAGCTGAGCATCATGATTCCAAAATATTCTCCCACAACATTTTATGGAAGTCAAGCCATAGGTAGTTAAAAGCTATGCCTGGATGGTGTAGT
>PYXC01002466.1:252500-255000 GCA_015244755.2 Tenualosa ilisha | reverse complement strand
AGTTCATATTCTTTGGTTTGTAAGTAAATTCACATAGATTGGTGAGAATGTACAGTGATGTACTATAACATCAAAATGTATAGTCTGGACATGACTGAAGGACCGGGCTCAATCCTAGGGCCGCAATCAGTAATTGTCTTTCAAACTGCCTCTGCATGCAATGAGATAGTACTACGATGACCAATCAGAGCAACATTGGCAAAACAGCAAATACGTCCTTCTTTGAAACGAATGACTTGTGTGCCTTCTTCTGCTCAGCTTTCAAAGATAAACCCAAGTCTAACACGACCCAAAGCCAAAACTGATGAAAACAACTGCTGTTCTTTGGTCTCAGCCTTTGCTTTGCACCATCACAAGCCTGCCCAACGACTCTCCAAAGACTGGAGACCTACTGAGGCCCTATGGAGCTTGGTCAGACATAGCAACTGAGCAAAACTATTTGCTACCGCTAGATTTCTAGGCTACAATGTTGTTGTTATTTTTTCATTACATTAGATTTATACATTTAGCAGCAGACACTTTTATTCAAAGCAACTTACATTTTGTCAACTCTCAATTGTTCAGGGCCAGTCTCCCCTAGAGCAGCTTAGGGTTAAGTGCCTTGCTCAGGGGCACAGCGGTGGCAGCTGGGATTTGAACCCACAACTTTTCAGGTTACTTGGATGCTAGCCAGGTTCCTTAACCGCTACACTACCACCATCCCTTGTCCCTTTTCAAAAAATCAGCCACTGTAGGGGCAGCCCCAGAGATTACATAAACTGCACTTGCATAAATTGCATTTGCATAAATTGCCTGGTATGCCTTTAACAATCACAGTCTTGCCTGGTATGCCTTTAACAATCACAGTCTTGCCTGGTATGCCTTTAACAATCACAGCCTTGCCTGGTATGCCTTTAACAATCACAGTCTTGCCTGGTATGCCTTTAACAATCACAGCCTTGCCTGGTATCCCTAAAGAATCTACTGTTTCTGGGTGGAAGCAACCCTCAACTTTGACGTTTCCTGTACCTCTGCTTGCGACTCACACACACACACCTCTCTCAATCTCTGTCTTTCTCTCACACACACACACAGGTTTCAGGAGCAGTAGTGTATTGTGGGAGAGGGGTCATGTGTTCCTTTGGGACCTTCCTGCAGGATTCTCACAGACAGCAAGGTTAGATAACACACATACACAGACACATTTATGTGTGCGCACACACACACACAACAGACCTTTGAGTGCTGTAACCTGACCTCAGCTCTTGTGTTTAGGTTGTGTGTTTCAAGTTGTGTTTTTGTCTCTGCGTGAGAGTGGGTGTGTCTGTGTGTGTGTGTATATGTGTATTTGTGACCTCAGCTCTTGTGCTGGGATTGTGTGCAAGTGTGTCTGTGTCTGTGTGTGTGTGTGTGTGTGTGTGTTTGTGTGTGTCTGTGTGTGTGTGTGTGTGTGTGTGTGTGTGTGTCCACAGAGGGGCACTAAGCGCTAAATCTGGGTGGCATAAATAAATATGACAAATGTGACACAAATCCATCTCTGTTCAACCCTCATACGCGCGTGTTGCTGAAAAAGTGAGATGTGCTGCTCTTTCCTCTCCGGTGATTTGGTACTTCAGTGAATTTTATTTGGAGAGAAAAGACGGAACCGGGCGCCAACGGGCACCGCTGGCCAAAGCGAGTTTTACCCATTGCTTAACGCGCGCGCGCTCGTGGCTGTCAAATGGCAACAAGCAGCCCTCGCGCGAGGGCAACTCCTCCCAGCTGAGCTGCACACACAAGCTCGAGCTCGCTCGCTTCCGTCCACGGCGCGATGGTCTCGTGGATAATCTCCAGACTTGTTGTGTAAGTCATTTCTAAAACGCTTCCCTCTACAATGACGGTTTGCGGCTATTCTCCGGTAGTACGGAGATAATAGGCTCATGTTGTTGTGCTTGTTGCGCGAGGCACTTGGTGCGTGCGGAGCAGTGACCACTGCTCTTGATTGCGAACGACGGACGGGCTGAATCCCTGACGCGCCGTGACTCGGGGTTTTGGAGACGGGAGATGGGCGCTGGGCAGCAGCGTGGCCGTCTGTGGTCACCCAAAACCCAATCTCACCTAACCCGGCCTCGCCGTGAGCCTACACAGCACGCGCTTTTTCCCGCACGGTGCCGTGATTCGCAGCCTTTGGACTGAGTGATTGTTCTTGGATGCGTCCCAGACAAAGGCGTCGACGTTGTCTGTTGTAAGGCAGCGGGTGCTTGTTTATCATTTTAAGTAGACCACTAATTTGGTTATTGGGCTGGATGATAATCACGCACAATAAAATGTGTTCTGTCTCTGTGATGGAGATGCGACCGACCACCCCGTAAAATTGAGCGATACTGTAGGCGTCTGATAGGCATGATATTGACGTTTTGCATGCAGAACACAATGGTATATATCACCTATCTTGTGACACAAGGTGGCTTTGCTGTCATCTGGGGAAAGCGGTCGGGATAGCAGTCGGCGCAGAAAAAGAGAAATTAAATATCGCTGTGGT
>PYXC01002466.1:217500-242500 GCA_015244755.2 Tenualosa ilisha | reverse complement strand
AATCCCCCCAAACCTCCACGGGTCAAGGAAGTATGGGAGGAAATATCCTCAGTTGTGTCCTCTGCCTTTGACAAAAAAAGAACATCCGAACAGTGCCGAAAGGGCCGGTACAATGATGTTAGAAGACGGGGGAAACAAAAGCTTTCAACGCGAATTAATAAATATTGTGATATATGTGATGTACATTTATATTTCATATTTCCAGGGACTCCATAATCTTTTTCTCCACATGAAAAACTTTTGTATAAACCCTGCTGCGCGCTCCTGCTGATGAGAGAAGCAGGGTGTGCGCGCATTGTGCACGCTTTCATATCCCAAAGCGCTGTGCGCCCCTAAAATAGCTTTTCAGCAACGCGCAACTGACGACAGACCAGGGTTTTGTTGGTCACTGGCGGATTTCATTTTTGCGTCCTTATAATAGCATCTGGCACGCTTTGCGCCAGACCACACCTCTTCTTTTTGCGGACACACCCGTGACGGCGCAGTGTCATCTGCTATCTAGACAAAGTGATTTTTTGCGGGAAAAAATGAACGATGCGCTGGCACAGAATAGTAATGACACCATGCGCATGTCGCGAATGCACAGTGCGCCGCGGCATGATAGGGCCCTACGACTCAAATGTTGATGCACTTACTCACGTGAAAAAAACCCAAAATGATGAATGTATCCTGGAGGGTTAGGAAAGACAATGGGGTTTTAAAGAAGGCATGTAGTCAGGCAACAGGTCCTGATGCTCCACAACTAATAATAATTATGAGATTAATATAGACTATTTAAGTTTGATGAACATAAATCAGTGTGTGTGTACACACAGAAGACAGTCCACCTATAGAAGCAAGAATGTAAAACTAATTTCACCCAGCTGTTCAAATATAGAATGTAAACATGTAGCTGGTTAATTATAGATAACAGCTTCTCAAGAACTGTACTCTGAGAGGAAACTTTTGCCTCTTAATTGATTCGAAACGATTCAGGTCCTTATCCACTGAGATGGTGTTGAGACTGCTTAGTGTGTGTGTGTGTGTGTGTGTGTGTGTGTGTGTTTGGGTTCCTGTGATCTTAATGGGGATCGTCATGTTTACATGTAACCATGGTCACAGCACTCTATGTTCCTGTACAGAGATTCTGTCCAAGTAGTCACAGGTTCTCATGGGTGGATGGAAGTGTAGCTGTTCTTGCCACACACACACACACACACAGTCCTGCCTTGCCATTTGCCAAATATATGAAACATGGAATTTAAAATGCTGAAAATTGCTGATGCGGCAAAAAAGTTCTTTACTCTGCTGTCCAAACACACACACACACACACACACACTCAGAAACTCCCATATACACCCTCTTCCTGTGAGGCTCTTTTCCATAGCTCCAGCTTCCTGTGTCACATTGACCTTCACACACACACACGAAAAAAGCTCATCCTGTTTGGGATGGGAGGGCCCCACTAGAGTAAAGCATAAACTACAAACACACGCGCACATACGCACACACACACACACACACACACACGCACATACACACAAGAGTCACACCTTAGGATTTTGGTCAATAGTGGTGTAGTCAGACACGTCGATCAATAGACTGTCTCTCATGTGTATGTGTCTTGTCCGGGACGCAAACACAGTGCCATGCTTGTGATGTGAATGATGGTTTCCCTCACTCCTCTTGGACATAGAAGAAATTTGAGGAAACTTTTCACATAATAATTCACATCATAGAAACACCACGTGTTGTGGATGGGACAGTTTCTGTGGAATTGGCCAAGTATAGATACTAGTAGTCTGAGTTCTTCTGGGATGTTGCTTGTAGATTGTGAGTGTCTCCTGATGGGCTGAGTGTGGTTTTGTGTTGTGGTACAGGCCCAGACAATGGTGGTGCTGACTTTGAGCTTTTGAGTTTGGAGCCGTTTGACCCCGTAGGGCCACTGTCCCCCACAGCCCCTACGACCCCCACGGCCCCCCCCCGCCATCTCCCCCCCCCCACACACAGCCACGCCCACCAACACACCTACCCAGATCCTTCCCCATGAGCTGCCGGGGGAAACGACCTCTGACCCAGATGACCCCGCCTCTGATTCCGCCCAGTCTCGACAGGTGAAGAGACGAGCCCCTGAGGTACCGTCCCCAACAAGGGAATGACCTGTCACCTGCCTGAAATGTGTGTGTGTGTGTGTTCTCACACCACTGCTGTGTGCTGTGCTGTTGTGTGTGTAAGTGTGTGACTGTGGCCTTCCTAATGCCTGGTTCACATTACACAGTATCAGCCACGATTTGAAGACTGCTGACACTGCTGCGAACTCTTCAGTATTCCACTGATCTGTGACCCAGCTGTCCACATTACACAATGTCTCACCCCGGGAAAACCCCAGTCAAGTGGGCTCATCGTCCAGAATCATACTTGGCGATGCATGTTGTTAAAGTCCTCCCAAATAACCTGTCTGTGAGTAGCCTAACTTCTTAGGTCATCATTTCTGTCTGCAGTCACTTTAAAATGACAAATTTTTGTGGCCTTTATCCTCCTGATTGCAAACTTTTAACAATTATAAAAACACTTTGTCAAGTGGCAGTCCATGTGAGTAGGCTAAAGACCTTTGAAGGCATGTGGGCTTTGTCACCTGTGGAGTCCAAATGCTGTGCTGAGTCAAAACTATTAAATCATCTTTTGGCTCACAAGCATATTCACATCAACATCACTAGGCTAGATGGGAAAAGATGATATCCTTGATTAAATGCAGGCCAAGTGTGGCTGTTTGTACTGCAAACAGTCAGTTAAAGCGCTGGCTCTTTTCTGTAAACTTGCAAATTTGGAATATTCCTTGTGGGTGAGTCGAATCTTTCTATTCCATAAAATATTGTTTCAATCTATTTCACTTCACTGTCAGTGTGTAGTCTAATGGCAGAATTCCAATGGATTTTCTTGTTTTCTTATATTGTATTGGCCTGAATATAAGACAATATTTTTGTCCTGTAAATTCTTTCTGAAAAAAGGGGGCTCATCTTATATTCGCAGACTTGACAAAAACAATTTTGTTTTAAATGAACATTGCAGTCAGGGCCAAGTCGGGGCTAACTGGCCCCTCTGACATGCAAACCTGTAGCCTCTATGCAGACCTCTGGGTAACATCTGCTTTTCTGCCTTGTAGATCACCAACAATGTCTTGTTTGCACTGTAATGGCAAATGAACATTCATATGGTAGCCTACTATTCATTCAGTTCAAATGAGAAAAATGTATCCACATTACTTAACTTGAACTCATGCTTTAATTTGTAGTAACGCTCAAACATTTGCTAAATTTAAAAGTGTTTTCCAATGAGTTTTCACCAGCATTTTCAAATAAAAGAATTTACTATATAAGACAAAATTTGGTCTAAAAAAGTTTTCTTTTTTCCCCAAAAATGAGTTTGGAAAACGGGGGTCGTCTTATATTCAGGATGGTCTTCTATTCAGGACAATACGGTACTATGATCTCAAGTGTGATGAGTCATTGGTGACGGCTATGTTGAGCTGGCTATGTTGAGATTTGCATTGAGGGCTCCCAACATTGGTAAGGCAGTCATGATTTCTCCAAATATTTGGCACAGACCTACAAGGCAATCTGAGATTTTAACACCGACCCTCCAACCTGGAAATCCTCTCTAAACTCGTGTAGTAAACTTGCCTGACAGGGAATAACAGCTGAAGTAACCTGCCTGAAGTGTGTGTGTGTGTGCAATTTATGTGTGTTGTGCATGTGTCTTCTACTCTCTCTCTTTCCCTCTCTCTCTCTCTCTCTCTCTCTCTCTCTCACACACACACACACACACACACACACACACACACACAGCAGGACTGTTGCTATTGTACTGAAAGTCTAAGAAGGCTAACTAGATAGCAACAGTGAGGGAACAACAGTGAAATTGGGGAAATACTGTGTGTGTGTGTGTGTGTGTGTGTGTGTGTGTGTGTTATGCACCTTATGTGTGGTGAAATGGTATTTCTCTAGTGGCTTAAGAGGTGGTTGTGTGAAATGTTCCCTCTATTTTTTTTCAGCACTTTGAAAACTGAATTTTGTCTGCCCCAATGACTGTACATACAGATGGCCAGCACGTCAACCATAAAACTTGAAGCCCCCGGAAGTCTAGTCGCCCCCTGGTGGCTGGTTGCAGTACAACTTACAACCCCGCCCATTCCCTCCATCTCTACGGCCAATTTTCTGTGTAACTTTTCACCTTTAAAATTATCGTTTCATCTAAAGCATTTTATTCGAAAAAATAACTTTCCTTGTCCTTCAGACAAAACCAGGTTTTTCCAGTTGTGGACTTATTTTTTCAAATGTTATTTTAATATATTAAAAATGGCCATGGTTGACTCATGGTTGACAGCTGTTGCTGCAGATAGCACTTCCCAGCCCTACACCGTTGTTCATTACGAAGCTGTTGGGTTTAATGTAACACTATCAAACCTAAAATCATGTTATTGCACAATATTGTCTAATTAAAACATCTCGACAGTAATGTCTTGTTCTGATGATTATGTTGTTCGTTGGCTTCAACTTAACTTTAACAGGCTATCAGCTGGGAAGTGCTTAGCAGTTATTCCGGTAAGCCTAATACTAGCTGCTAACATTCTCTTATTACCCCTATAGTTAGCACCTTTGCTAGCTAGCTCTATGCTAACAGTAGATAACGAGCGGTAAAAGGGACGTCATTTACCTTACCTGGTCGTCCTCATTGCTCCACCATTACATGTTTACAATATTTGGTATTTCCTGGATGAATATGATTCCCTATTTGGGTTATATTGCTGTTGTAACTACTAAAGAAAACCAAGCTAGTCACCAACGGATTTTGTCTCTGTCCACGCTAATGTGTAGCGTAGCAGATGGCCAGTAGAATGGCCATCATAAGCTGTTGAAACCAGATAAACTATCAAAACTCTGGTGACACTTAAACCAGCTATCAGATTAGCCTAATTTTAGCTGGATTTCTCTGCTGGGAAGTCACAGTGATGGACAGAAGTTTGGCAAAACCAAAGAAAGACCAGGAAGACTAGAGGATCACAAAGAGGAATAAAACAGAACTAGGCTATGAGCCTTGGGTTAGGGTTAGGCTTAGGCACGGGGCCAGGGCATAATGTGGTGGAGGTCATGTGGGATCTGTCAGTTGTATGTTTTTCAAGCTGAAGCTTTACAACACCTCACTTGCTCATTTGCTCCAGTGAACATGACCTCTGCCATATTGAGACTGTAGTTTCTACTTAAGCAACAAGCCATGAGAGGCTGTGGGTTCGTGCTGGATTTAGTACAGATGAGGGCTGGCGTTTGGGTTATCTGTTCTACATCCAGTGCAGACCCTTGGGCTGGAGTGGCTTATTGCTTTTCTAAAACTGTCACAACATATCTTTGATAAGACTTTATTAGATACAGCCACACAAACTAAAAAAAATAAAATAGTGCATTGTAGTAACCATTCTTCTGCCAAAACATATGGCTCCTTTGGGGAGGTGGTTTCCGGGCAACACTAAACGCTACTGCGGTGAGATGGGCTATTACTTTGTAACGGTTTTTAAAGTCAAAGTCAAAGTCAAAGTCTGAGTTAACTGAAATTTGCTGCACAGTAATATAGAAAAGAGGCAAACCTGTGTGTTTGTGCTGAATTTACGGCGACTTGGATGCTGAATCAGCCAATCACAATCAAGGAACCAAACAAGCAGTTTTAGAAATAATAGTTCTGCCCGTATGGCTGCAAAGCCACTGCCTGTGATGCATTGTGTGAACATCGCAGTGTGTGTTTGTGTGTGTGTGTGGACGTCTAATAAGCCACTGCCTGTGATGCATTGTGTGAACATCGCAGTGTGTGTGTGTGTGTGTGTGGACGTCTAATAAGCCACTGCCTGTGATGCATTGTGTGAACATCGCAGTGTGTGTGTGTGTGTGTGTGGACGTCTAATAAGCCACTGCCTGTGATGCATTGTGTGAACATCGCAGTGTTTCCTGGATCACACAGTGTGTGTTTGTGTGTGTGTGTGGACGTCTAATAAGCCACTGCCTGTGATGCATTGTGTGAACATCGCAGTGTGTCCTGGATCACACAGTGTGTGTTTGTGTGTGTGTGTGGACGTCTAATAAGCCACTGCCTGTGATGCATTGTGTGAACATCGCAGTGTGTCCTGGATCACACAGTGTGTGTTTGTGTGTGTGTGTGGACGTCTAATAAGCCACTGCCTGTGATGCATTGTGTGAACATCGCAGTGTGTCCTGGATCACACAGTGTGTGTTTGTGTGTGTGTGTGGACGTCTAATAAGCCACTGCCTGTGATGCATTGTGTGAACATCGCAGTGTTTCCTGGATCACACAGTGTGTGTTTGTGTGTGTGTGTGGACGTCTAATAAGCCACTGCCTGTGATGCATTGTGTGAACATCGCAGTGTTTCCTGGATCACACAGTGTGTGTTTGTGTGTGTGTGTGGACGTCTAATAAGCCACTGCCTGTGATGCATTGTGTGAACATCGCAGTGTTTCCTGGATCACACAGTGTGTGTTTGTGTGTGTGTGTGGACGTCTAATAAGCCACTGCCTGTGATGCATTGTGTGAACATCGCAGTGTTTCCTGGATCACACAGTGTGTGTTTGTGTGTGTGTGTGGACGTCTAATAAGCCACTGCCTGTGATGCATTGTGTGAACATCGCAGTGTTTCCTGGATCACACAGTGTGTGTTTGTGTGTGTGTGTGGACGTCTAATAAGCCACTGCCTGTGATGCATTGTGTGAACATCGCAGTGTTTCCTGGATCACACAGTGTGTGTTTGTGTGTGTGTGTGGACGTCTAATAAGCCACTGCCTGTGATGCATTGTGTGAACATCGCAGTGTTTCCTGGATCACACAGTGTGTGTTTGTGTGTGTGTGTGGACGTCTAATAAGCCACTGCCTGTGATGCATTGTGTGAACATCGCAGTGTTTCCTGGATCACACAGTGTGTGTTTGTGTGTGTGTGTGGACGTCTAATGCTCTGCACATTCGCATGTGTGCAGCTTAGAGAGAACATAGGCTGTGTGCGTGTGTGTATGAGGTAACTGTGTGTGTGTGTGTGTGAGCTTCTCCAGTGGGTGGACACTATGCTAAAGAAGGGGGATGCTAACCCTCTAAACCTTGGAGCTGTAGGGCTTTTTGGGACCAGCTTGTGTGTGTGTGTGTGTGTGTGTGTGTGGGTGGGGTGATATTGTACCTGATCTAATGCTGTTTTTCACTTCTTTCTGTTTTTTCCCCCTCTCTCTCCCTTTTTCCTCTTCCCCTCTTTCCCCCCCAACACACACCTCCCTCCTACTCTCTCTCTCCTCCCTTCCTTTCCTCTACCTCTTCTCTCTCCCTCTCTTTTCTCATTTTCTCCACACCCTGCCCTCCCCAGCCTCCTCCTAGGCCGACGCGCCCAGTCACCAGGTCGCGCTCCAAGAGCTCCTTGTCTGGCAGTGAGGTCATGTGATTCTGGCTCCTCACCCATCTGCTGTCGTCTCTGAGCTCTTGAACAATCACGCCTCCAGGAAGTGATCCAAAGACACCTTTGACCTTTAAAAGCAGGGGTCAGAGGTCACTGTGCAGCAAGCAGTTTGCTCTAATCAAGTGTCTTTCTACTCTTGCATTCGCACAAATTGTGTATATATTGACTCTGTGTGTATGCATATGCTGGGTTTGAAGACACTAGTGAGGTGTGTGTGTGTGTGTGTGTATGCATATGCTGAGTTTGAGGTTGCTAGTGAGGTGTGTGTGTGTGTGTGTGTGTATGCATATGCTGAGTTTGAGGTCGCTAGTGAGGTATGTGTGTGTGTGTGTATGCATATGCTGGGTTTGAGGACATGTGTGTGTGTGTGTGTGTGAACTAAAATGATTTGGTGAATGTAAACCATTGTGATGAAGCTCAATACTTACAGGAAAGAGACGATGTGTAGAAATGTCAAAATAACTTTCAAATCAGTTTCTGTCTGTCTGACAGATCGTTTCAGATGTGTAATGATTTAGTGCTGAAGCACTGGGGTCCCAGTCAGGTGCGTGTGTGTATGTGTGCATATGCGTGTGTGTGTGTGAATGACTTGGCACAGTGCTAGGGTCCCAGGGAGCGGTGTGTGTGTGTGTGTCTGCAGCAAAGCACTTACCTCCACTCTACATCAGAACCAAATCAGACTGACCTCAATCAATCATGAGCTCTGATCACTGATCAATTAATCAGTCAGGCTCTGATCACTATTCAGTTGATCAGTCGTGAGCTCTGACAGACGATCAGTTGATCAGGCAAACAAACACTTTGTCATCAAATCCCTCAGTTGATTTATGAAATGCAATCAATCAATGACACTGATCAATCCACTTTATTGATCACTGTATGTATCAGAGATACTGATTGATCTTGTTTGATCAATAGGATTGGGTATTGATTAGCGTTTCCCACTGGCACAGACTGATGGGTCCATCATTCACCTCAGACTGGAAAATCAAAACTGAAACCTGAAAACTACACTCTGCCTGGACTGATAGCTCTGCTGTCGCACGCACACACACACACACACACAGACAGATCAGTTGTGTCGTATCTGCACCAGCCCATTCCTTATTGTCCAAGGGCAGGACAGCAGCAGGTGTGTGTCTGTGTGTGTGTGTATGTGTGTGTCTGTCTGTCCATCACTGTGAATTCAACATTAACACTTTGCATGCACAGCTCACACTATCATATACACACACACTCTTGTTATCAGATACATTTAAGTGCACACACACACACACACACACACACACACACACTCTCTTTTGCACACACATACACTCTGTCCCAATAATTTAAATGCACACACACTGTTTCACATACCCATACACTCTCATCATCAAACGTTTAAACAGACTTATGCACTTCAGGCCGACAATCTTTTTGTATAGACTTTGTAAGAATGATGCACCTGCAAAGCAGGTTGTGTACACATCAACACACCATTCAGAGGGGTATACACACTCTGAGACAGATAAACACAGGTTTATCTCTCTCTCTGGACTGTGGGTGGAGCTGTGAGCTGTAGACCACACCTCTCATCATGTGAGTCACCCATTGACTTAATTAGCAGACGTTAATGTGTGAATTTGAGTCACTTTGATCACAGAATCCAGAGAGTGAGAACAAACTCCAAACAAGAAGTCCAGTTGGATACAACTTCACACTTTGACTGCTATGACCTGGATGCATGAGGATCTTCACAGACTAGTGTGTGTGTGTGTGTGTCTACGTTCCACTTGTCTGAAACCCAAGAAGACTTGCTGTCCCTGCAGAGCAGACGTCACACTAGTGTGTGTGTGTGCGTGTGTGTGTGTGTTAATGCATTTTGTGCTAACTGGAGTAGCCATCTTGTATGTGTGTGTGAGAGAGAGTGGTTTTGTGCTAACTGGAGTAGCCATCCCACGAGTGTGTGTGTGTGTGGGAGAGAGAGAGTGTGCTAGCTGCAGTAACCATCTCACTAGAGTGCATGCGTGTGTGTGTGTGTGTGTGTGTGTGGGAGAGAGAGAGAGAGAGCAGGCCGTCTCACTAGAGTGTGTGTGTGTGTGTTTGTAAGAGAGAGTGGTCTCACAAGGGTGTGTGTGTATGAGAGAGAGTGACATCTCACTAGAGTATGTGTGTGTGTGTAAGAGAGCGGCATCTTACGTGTGTGTGTGTGCGTGTGTTTGTGTGTGTGTGAGAGAGAGAGCCATCTTACATGTGCGTGTGTTTGTGTGTGTGTGTGTGTGTGTGTGAGAGAGAGAGCCATCTTACATGTGCGTGTGTTTGTGTGTGTGTGAGAGAGAGAGCGCCATCTTACTTGTGTGTGTGTGTGTGTGAGAGAGAGAGCCATCTTACTTGTGTGTGTGTATGTGCTTGTGTTTGTGTGTGTGTGTGTGAGAGAGAGAGAGCCATCTTACTTGTGTGTGTATGTGTGTGTGTGTGAGAGAGAGAGAGCCATCTTACTTGTGTGTGTATGTGTGTGTGTGTGAGAGAGAGAGCCATCTTACTTGTGTGTGTGTGTGTGTGTGTGTGTGAGAGAGAGAGAGCCATCTTACTTGTGTGTGTATGTGTGTGTGAGAGAGAGAGAGCCATCTTACTTGTGTGTGTATGTGTGTGTGTGAGAGAGAGCCATCTTACTTGTGTGTGTGTGTGTGTGTGAGAGAGAGAGAGAGAGCCATCTTACTTGTGTGTGTGTGTGTGTGTGTGTGTGTGTGTGTGTGTGAGAGAGCCATCTTACTTGTGTGTGTGTGTGTGTGTGTGAGAGAGAGAGCCATCTTACTTGTGTGTGTGTGTGAGAGAGAGAGAGCCATCTTACTTGTGTGTGTATGTGTGTGTGTGTGAGAGAGAGCCATCTTACTTGTGTGTGTGTGTGTGTGTGTGTGCGTCTGACTAAAGTAGCTCATAAGAATGAAACACTGCAGCTGCTTCACCTCAGGTTCATTTGGTGTCAACAGTGTTTACACTCATGCAGTGTCCACACACACACACACACACACACACGCCCTTGCGTTTGTAATGCTTCCGTAGCTTAGCGTCACACGTTCACTTCACAGGATCCTGAGGTGGGCAGGACACTGGGCGGGGTCCTGATCCCACCAGCCAATCAGCATAGAATGCTTCACCAGAGTGATGGTAGCCATGGATATGCCAGTGTCCAAACATAATCAACATTCTACTGTGGCCAGTCTCAACCTGTATCTCACTGTGGTTAATCTCAATCTGTATCACACATGCTTCTGTGGCCAATCTCAATCTGTGGCTAATCTCAATCTGTATCACACATGCTTCTGTGGCCAATCTCAATCTGTGGCTAATCTCAATCTGTATCACACATGCTTCTGTGGCCAATCTCAATCTGTATCACACATGCTTCTGTGGCCAATCTCAATCTGTATCACACATGCTTCTGTGGCCAATCTCAATCTGTATCACACATGCTTCTGTGGCCAATCTTTCTTTGCTTCTCCACTCTCACTTTAAGTGACTCAGTCCAAACTCGGTCTCTGCAGAAGATGTCATTGCATGGTATGCCATTAAACTACTGAGCAGTGTGATCCAGTGCTGTCCCGTGCCCCATTTTTGTGTGCGTGTGTGTGTGTGTGTGTGTGTGTCTGGGTTAATGTGATGACACCCAGCTCTATCTGTCCTTTCCTCCTGGTGACTCCACGGTGTCAACACGGATCTCTGACTGCCTTTCTGACATATCAGCATGGAAAGAACATCACCACCAGTTAATCCTCTCCCAAACTGAGCTGCTGGTCCTCCCAGCCAAGCCACCCATACATTACATCAGCATTAAGACAGACTCCTACTTCCATCTCCTGCTAAGATAAACTCCTACTTCCATCTCCTGCTAATTCCCTGTTTGTCATTTTTTTAAATTCTGTTGCATCTTGAATGTTAATCCTCTTTTTGTAAGTGGGTTTGGCTAAAAGCCAAATGCATAAATGTAAATGTAAATGATATCGCTGTGATGCCTGTTCAGTAGCAGACTCAGTGTGGCCTCTTAAGGAAGTATCTCCCCTTTCCCCTTAGGAAACAGATCAAGACTCCATACACATAACTATGCATAACACAGGCTTGGGTGTAAATAGCTCTGTTTGCTACAGACACGTGGGTGCTTGTCTCTGCTATTCCATGCTGTGCACCCCCGGGTGAAAATAACCACATTCACTTGGCCCACCGGGTGCAAACAGCATTGATGGATATATACACCTGGGTGCAAATATTACCTGCCGTTAAAAAACAAATCCTCTAAAATATATGGCCTTTACAGATCCAGGCTATCAGTAAAGTGCATTTGCTTTGCACAATAGGCAGTGGCACAGCTGTACTTTAGGACATAGGGTGACCTAAGCTATTTCAGAGGGTCAATGTGTGGCCTTGAGCACGTCTGAATGAAACAGCATAAGTGCATGGGTCCCAAAACCACAAATATACACACACACACACACATACACACACACACACACATAATTACTCAAAATCCCTTTTGGCTCAAGTGTCTTACTGGGGGAAATCACTCAAAACTCTACTGTTCTAAACCTATACTCTTTCCAAGCTTTTTTTTAGCCCCTACTGTGTAGGAGAAACACGTCTTATTTCAATTTCAGTTCACAATGTACTTACTTAGATGCTAAAATTCTACACATCCTCATTCTATAGGCTACACTCCCTTAAAAATATCATCCTCCAAACTAATGCAGCCATGCATTTGGTTAGATCATAGCCCTGAAGTAAATAGCTTACTTTACACAAGAGCAAACAAGCTCTCTGTCTTTTCAAACTGAATTACAGTAGCTGAGAATGTATAATTTTAGACTATAGCTGTGCTTGAAATATTTGTAGCTTTGGATTCAATTAAACTGTTTGAGTTTCTTTCTTCCAAAACAGATAAACGCACCTTTCTGCTATTTCACTTTTTCCATTCTATGCTTTTAGTCCAAAAATACCTTCAGAAAAGTTCAGAAACTTGCCAACTTTTACACAAAAATGCCTGAGGGTGTGACATTATCTGAAATTCCACCCAGTCTAATTTCAGTTCAGTGTGGATAAAAAAATAGTCACGATTTGTTGAAGTGCTTGAGGGAAGAAGCGCTTCTCTATTCTGGAGGCAGTCATACTGCAGTACCGTCTACCTGACTGCAGTAAGGAGAAGAGTACATGGGACAGGTGTGGCTTCGTGCACAGTGGGTGATGTAGATGTGAAAGAGTGAGGGAAGAGAGGTCCCAGTGATCTTTCAGTCGTTCTCACAGTCCTGTGCAGGGCCTCCTGTTCTGCAGCAGTGCAGGTTGATTCAAGATGGCGGTGGCCACATCGGGGTCCTTAAATTGGTGCAGAGACTGTCTAAAGCAGCAACCCTGCAAGCATGTGCATCCTAGCTACAGCACGTGTGTACCACCAGAATACAAAATGCAGGAAACTTTATTACAGACACTACATGAGTCAATCGATGCCATAAGCCGAGGAGGGGGACGTGGGAAGCCGAGGAGGGGGATGTGGAAAGCCGTGTGCAAGTAAACGGAACCGCATGAAGAGGGCAGGAGTTCATGCGAGGTGGAAGGCTAACGCTAGCCAGCACTAAACTAATGGCTAACACATACAGCTGCAGCCAAGCCAGATAGGCATGTTTTAAAATATATTAAATAGTCATGTATTTTCCATGTGGACATTTCTAACGGATCTGACGATGACACTCCTGTCCCTTAGAGGGGCGCTGTGTGTGTGTGTGTATGTGTGTGTGTGTCTGCTTTGCAGCCCAGCAGAATGCCAGTCCATGTTAACCTCAGATTGCCTAATGGAGACAGAGACAGACACACACACACACCCACACACGGGTACCTTTTTGGGTTAGGGTGGGGTAACTAGTGATGCTAGTGGGTAACAAAAGAGAAAGTGAGCTTCTAATGCCATTCAGATAGCTGCAGCTGTGCATTTGCTAGTTTCTGTTGGACAAGAAGGGTTAGTGTTAGCGTAGCTCTGGGGGTGAGGGGGAACTATCTCTCTTCTCCCACAGGACAACTCAGTTGTCTCAGGGTTAGTGTTAGCGTAGCTCTGGGGTCAGGGGGAACTATCTCTCTTCTCCCACAGGACAACTCAGTTGTCTCAGGGTTAGTGTTAGCGTAGCTCTGGGGTCAGGGGGAACTATCTCTCTTCTCCCACAGGACAACTCAGTTGTCTCAGGGTTAGTGTTAGCGTAGCTCTGGGGTCAGGGGGAACTATCTCTCTTCTCCCACAGGACAACTCAGTTGTCTCAGGGTTAGTGTTAGCGTAGCTCTGGGGTCAGGGGGAACTATCTCTCTTCTCCCACAGGACAACTCAGTTGTCTCAGGGTTAGTGTTAGCGTAGTTCTGGGGTCAGGGGGAACTATCTCTATTCTCCCACAGGACAACTCAGTTGTCTCAGGGTTAGTGTTAGCGTAGTTCTGGGGGTCAGGGGGAACTATCTCTCTTCTCCCACAGGACAACTCAGTACCGAGATGTAGAAAGATTCATTCTTTAATCCAATCCTTTATTTAGCACAAACCAACACTACAGTTCTCAGTAAGACTCATTTGCACACAAACATGAATACACACACACACACACACACACACACAGAAGTATGTTCACCACCTGGTATTGACCCGGTCATGGTATTTCAAGTAAGGGTCATTGAGATACCAGTTCCTCCTCTTCCAGAAACGTCCGGTCATCTTGTCCAGCAGTTTGCTCTGAGTTTTATTACAGAAAACGTGTTCCCTCAGCCTCTTCTTCCGTGCCGGCATCTTCTTCCACAGCTTCTTCTGGTAGCCTGCCTGGACAACGCACACAATAGCACCCTGTTACCCCGGAGATCCCAGCTAACCCTCAAAGTTACAAGTGAGGTCACAACTCCCAGTAAAACCTCACAGAACCAGTGGCGCCACCGTGTGGTGGTCAGGGGTGGCAGCGGCCGCCCCAAAAACTTGCCACTGGATGCATCTAATGTTGCATTTCCTGCATATAAACTGCCATTATTATTAGCCTAGCTTCACACACCCGTTCTTCTCTGTTAAATTACTTGTGAAGTTTTCACCACACAGACATCACGCATATATCACCTAAAACAGCACAACCTTTAGCCTTTGCAGCGGTGCTAGTCACGACTTTCTGTGAGGAATGGCTTGCCAGAAAATGTTTATAAAAATGAATCGTGTTGAATTTCTATAAAAATGAATGTCACTAATACAGCTCTGTGTCCATGTCATACCCCTCCTTCTCTGTGTTACATCTCATTTCATCTTATATCAAAATAAACCAATTCCAAAGGTGTATTCCTCTCTATGATTAGTGGTTCCTGAGTAATCCGGTCGTGAAATCATATCAAAATTTTGTCTCCAAATGTAAAAAAATAAGACCAAAAATATTTTAAGGCTGATGTAAGCTATATATAAGTAGTGTCACATCAAATACTGTCAGATTGGGATAGCCTAGAAAAACAAAACAAACAAAACAAAACAAACTCTATCATGAGCGTGTGCAGATGGCCCTTAGAATGAGGAAGGAGGAATTACACTGAGAACAGCCTAAACACACAGACTAAAGTACTCAGAGGACTAAACACACAGACTAAAGTACTCAGAGGACTAAACACACAGGCTAAAGTACGTGGATGGGCTATGTTAAGGTACACTAAAATAAAGACCAACTGTAATAACCGTCAATCACATTATTTTGTACCCCAATTGCGTCAACTAGCCATGTGAAACCTTTTCAGTGTAAAGCCTTGTTAGTGTAAGGCCTTTTTGAGAGCCTTTTGTTACCGTGCACCCCTCCTGTGGAATAATCCCCCTCCCCCCACATTCGACAAGTGGACACTCTCAATACTTTTGAGTCTAGACTTAAAACCTTCCTCTTTACTGTTTCCCATAGTTAGGGATGGTGCATGGCAAATCATCACTTCTCATGGGTGGGACTGCCTCTGCTGTTGGCCCCAGTTGCGAGGCATGGCGGCCACTGACCATCCCTGCAGTGGTGCTGGGTTACCATGCATCATACCTTAGTTATGCTGCTATAGCCTAGTGCCGTCACACAGCCTTCATGTGTCATGCTGTACAACTCCCTCTCTCTCTCTTTCAGCTCTCTCTCAATATTTATATATATATATATTTATACACAAATATGTATGCCCAAATTACACATTTGCTTTCTGGTGTGTGAGCCTGGCCTAATTCACTATTTTCCTCTGTCCACAATTATCTTTGCTGAGTGTCATCCCTGCCTCATTCCGGCGGACTCCTCTCACCCTCCCCTCCTGAGTGGACTACAACCAACACTCCGGGAGGCCCATGTCAGGACCGACTCCCCATCACAGAGGACCTTCCTGGACGCCGATGCTGGGCCCGACTCCCCTTCCTGAGGCTTTGTGATTGACCCCCTCTCACAATGGACCCTTACTGTTACCCCCATGACCCATCTCACTCCTTTGAGTTTGCCACTATATCTGGCCGCTGCTACATTGTCCAGCCATAATTCCTGATAACCACCTATAAACTGACTACCATGTAATGTAAAAGTGGGATAATACTCTATTATGAACTATTATGAACCTTAGCTAAAACCATAGGCAACTTATAGTCTGTCATGGTTACTACTGATTGTAATTTTTCTCCATGACCCCTGGCAGTTTAGCCCCTTTAGTCGTGGATCTGCCCAAGGTTTCTTCCTAGATTAACTGAACATAAGGGAGTTTTTCCTTGCCCCTGTTGCTCTTGGGTGCTCCTTCTGTGAAGCGCCATGAGACAATACTATTGTAAAAGGCGCTGTATAAATAAAACTGAATTGAATTGAATTTTTAGTGTACAGCCTTGTTAGTGTAAGGCCTTTTTGGTGTACAGCCTCGTTAGTGTGCCACCCCAAGATTTTTACTGGCCTCTTCTGGCCACCCTAGGAATTTTTTCCTGGAGGCGCCACTGCATAGAACTGCACTGCAACACCACTACCCAAACAATAAGGTTACTGAGATACAACACTAGCCAAACAATAAGGTTACTGAGATACAACACTAGCCAAACAATAAGGTGAGATGAACCGTTGTGTCTGAGAGCAAAAGGGACCAGTTATCGTGTATTATGCTTGAGAGCAGAACTGTCCAGCTGGCTGACCTTCCTGCGAAGCCAGAGACCGCAGTGGAGGCGCAGAAAGCGCTTGGGGACGGAGCGGCACGTCTTGCGCTTGCCATACTTCACGCTGTAATACGTCAGACTCCTGCTAGGGGGTGCCAACACTGCAGGGAGGAGTGGAACCACTCTACAAGACAACAAAAGAAACATCACAGGACCGTCTCCATGACAACACACAGTTTACACATCAACAGCTAACACGCAAACGCACACGCAAACCCACAAGCACTTCAGTGGCCAGAGCCATTCTGCAGTAGGGTTGTTTTGTAAATGTTGTTATGGACAGAAGGATCTGTTGTGATGAAAACTCTACATGGAGTAGAGGCCAGTGGGATGGATTTGTTACCTGGGAAAAACATTTACATGCCATCATGTGCAGTTAATGGGCTTGTATGAGGTAACAGGTGGGTTGGCTACTTGGCTAACAGCAATGCATTCTGGTTTATCACAAACACAACAGTGGCAGCCAGGATTCGAACCTAGCATGCTAGCCAGGTTCCTTAACCAGTACGCTACCACCGCCCCATCTTCAGTGCAGCGTAAAAAATCTGGCTTTTTGAGAACATAATGTCCTTGTTTGATTTCATAATTGAAAAAAAATAATTATGAAAATGCAAATGTAAATGCATACAGACATTTACATACATGCATGCAGGCGTCTAGATGATGTGATGTTTACTGATGTTTATCCCCAGTTAACATCCGTCCCACGTGTGATCTGCCCATCATTTCGCATAGGACGGAATTTGCCGTCCTAGTGTTTCGTCAGCATTTGGGAGTCCAGCTATGTTTGTGTGTCATATATACATAATGAAATTATTCATTCAAAGTAATTTAAACACAATGCTTAGGAGCAAAATTCACAGACAGTGTGCGTCAGACACCGGACCAAGCGCAAAATTGAACATTCGGCCTCAGCGGCTCTCACTAAGATCGCCGTGAATCCTCTGTCCACTTCTTTTACTGTCTGTGATCTTACCGGTGCAGAATGCTCCCCTGCGGACAGCTCGCGGGAGTCAGCGCGAGCCTCTGGAGAGGTCCGCGTGAGATGCTGGCCAGGAGGCGAGTCTGGGCTGTCGCGTGAGCGCTCGGTAACGTTAGTCCGGAAGCGCAGCAGAGTCTCAGTCGGGCGGACAGCGGTCTGAGGAACCCTGAACATCAGAACCAACACAGTTACTTCACTTCACTTTACTTGACTTCACACACGTGTCAGCGAGCCAACTGACACAAAGACGACGCTGGTGAGGGCATTTCTCGAGCTCAGTTTACCACCGAGTTCGCGAGACTGACGCGTCATTGTCAACATGAAGCGCTACGTTAATAGTTGGTCAAGGCTGCCGGACATTACACAGATAAAATATACTAGGTTTTAGCTTTAAGACTTCAACTATATGCTGAAAACAGTAAATGCAACCAATAACGGTAGTGTGATATTTACAACACAAAATGTTTCCTAAAATAAGACATCCAGAACGTTTTCATCTGTCACATACCAAGTGAACACCTCGCTATGGTAGCCGCCATTTTGAGTGTCATGACATTGTACTACGGCGCCTCGGAAGGACAAGCAGAGTTTTAGAAAGTAAAATCTGTCCAATCCTGTCCTATCGGTATCTCCGTTCTCCTTGCTGAACAAATCTATACATCCCACCAGAAAGCATTCTAAATGTGCAAACAAATAACCTTTAACTTATAAACGCTAGATTATACTGACCATAGCCTTACATAGATTTTTGGTAAACCCAGACTGCACCTCTGTAGTAGGGGGACCAGACGTCCCCGATTTCTGGAGACAGTACCCGATTTTGGTGGTCTGATGCGTGTTTGAAGCTAAAATATGGTCTGATTTGTGTTTGAAGCTAAAACGTTACTTATTTTAACAATATTGACTGTTTCCAAGGAAAATGTCCCCGATTTACATCTCAGAGGTCTGGTCAGCTCTGTGGCTGTATTGAGTAGATCTAGAGTATACGCCACTGCCTTCCCCAGGGTGTAACCAACGAGAAAGTTTTATTCTAACAGGATTTTTATTCTTACATGATTTTTATTCTTATAGGATATTATTCCTATTGGACTTTTATTCCTATAGGATTTTTTAAAAGGACAGTCCAGGTGGACCTTCTACATTCTTGTATGTAAAAGAGACAATCACAATACAAAAACAATTGCACTTATGATTAACAGACATGATTAAATGGCAGAAATGAAAATTACATCAAATCACATTAAATGAGACTTGATACATGCATATGACTTTGGCAAAAGATGATATTTGCCATCTTCCCTGGAGCCAAACAATTGAGTGTTACCTGTCTTGTTTCCATGCAGCCTGACGACAGTGTTTTTAGCTAAGTTCCATTGAATCCTTTGGATCCATTAACATAATTCCCAAAAGTGACCAATAGGAAAACATTTTTTATTATGTAAAAGTTAACACTTGTGTAGTTACAATGTACTAAGATCAACAAAAAATTAGTTATGCGAATGGATCCCACGGATTCAGTGGAACCTTGCTATGTTAAGCTAAAAACACTAAAAGCAGACTGGGACAGCGGCTGCATGGAAGCAAGAAAGGTAAACTCAATAGTCTAACTGGTCCGTACGTCGCGCCCATCCGATTTCTGTTTTGAATTTAAAAAATAAACAGAAAACGACCTGTATTTCATTTTTCGTTTTGAAATTAGTGAACAGAAAACGGGAACAGACTAATATCTTGTTGTTCTTCTTAAAATCTAAAAAACGTGAACTTGAAAAGGATCTTTCCTTGACATTAGGTGGTGTGGGAAAGAAAGACATTTGCAATTAACAAAAAAAAACATTGTGTTTCCATTCCCGAGTGGCCTTGAGGACTTTTGGCAGTGACCCGGAAGTTGTGCTTCCAGACAAGACCACCTAAATGGAGAAGACATTTGCGTGTAGCCATCTGTTAGATGCAACATGCTAATACTTAATAGTCTGACTCCAGGGAAGGTAATACTCAATAGTCTGACTCCAGAGAAGGGAATACCCAATATTGACAGATTATTACAGGCTATGACAGACAGCGGAATGTGAATGCACTTGAGCGATACAATGGCAGCGACAGGCGAGTAACAACTAGCGATGCAATGTGGGCGGGTACCGAGATAAAATTATTCTAACTTTCAGCAATGCGAGTGAAGCTACCAATACGAATTGAGGATAGCATTGATTGACAGTTAACTGAAACAGTGAATTCTCTAGAGATTTTCAGAGACAAAACAGAAACAAACTAAATGACAAGTGAGTGAACTGCAAGAGATGTAAATGTAACCCTATGCACAGGTGTGTGATTATAGTGATGTAAATGTAACCCTATGCACAGGTGTGTGATTATAGTGATGTAAATGTAACCCTACGCACAGGTGTGTGATTATAGTGATGTAAATGTAACCCTACGCACAGGTGTGTGATTATAGTGATGTAAATGTAACCCTATGCACAGGTGTGTGATTATATTCCCCCAACACTCTAGCAGTGACTAGTAAACAAAGGGAAAACTTTGGTAACAAGCCCACAAGCGAGTGTATGTCAGCAAGAGAGCGGCACGCGATGAGCATGCAGCGATATATGTGAATGGCCCTTAATCGCTCATGACGTGCCCATTGACATTTCATTTACAGCCAAAAGGTGTCATAGCTAATTTGCATAAATTTGAGCAGTTTTTAACTTCTTTTAGTTTTGCTTTAGCTGCTTTTGTCGCTCTTGTCTATTCAAAGTAAATTACTTATGAAGATTTTATAGCTTTAGTCGCTCTTGTGTATTCAAAATAAATTACTTATGAAGATTTTACAGCTTTAGTCGCTCTTGTCTATTCAAAATAAATTACTTATGAAGATTTTACAGCTTTAGTCGCTCTTGTCTATTCAAAGTAAATTACTTATGAATATTTTATAGCTTTAGTCGCTCTTGTCTATTCAAAGTAAATTACTTATGAAGATTTTACAGCTTTAGTCGCTCTTGTTTATACAAAGTCAAATACTCACAGTGATTTTACAGCTTTGGTTGTCTTGGTGTGAACACACAGTTAGAAGGACTTTCCTAACAAATGGTAAAGGGCCCTTGATCAGAGGAAGAGGGCCCCAGGCCCAGGGGTGATGGCCCTGCCCATCCTGCCTATAACTCCACCCCTGACTGTAACAGTGAACATACAAATGCTACTGGAATATCAAGAAAATTTTTACAATCCCGTAGAATCTTATTAGAAAAAATTGAGAAGGGGCAGAAATTAATTTCAGGGAGGTGTTTACACCCCCCAGGCAAAAAAATAAATAAAAATGATACGTAGGTGTTTACAGTCCATACTGCTGGCCTCATAATTGTAGAATTATGTCATCATTTTGGAATTATTATGATATACAGCTAAAATCATGGACAAATTGTAGTCTGTCATGCTGACCACTGTTGTACTTTTCCTGTATGACCCCTGGCAGTTGGGTCGGCCCCTTGAGCCGTGGATCTGCCCAAGGTTTCTTCCTAGACCAACTACCTCAAAGGAGTTTTTTCTGCCCCTGCTGCTCTTGGGTGCTCCTTGCTGTAAAGCTCCATGAGACAATACTACTGTAAAAGGTGCTGTAGAAATCAGATTGAATTGAATTACATTGACCCAGATGTATAATGCAGAATGCATTGCAATGCAGATGCAATTATTCTATTTTAAAATAGCCTGTAGCCTATATGAAAATGGACTGAACCGTTAGCTCTCATTAGCTGTGTTCAAAACAAAGTGGAAATATGGTGTTGTATTTCTACCACATGTCTCCCAAGCACAATCAAATATGGTGCCTCCAATGCAGGAGCACACTTTACTTCAGGGTGAAATGCTGCAAGAAGCTTTCATTTTAATGATGAAATGATTTGATGATGAGACAGAGGTCTTCTGTTAAGGCATATGTCTGCAAAAATACTACACAGGACTGATGCTCTCACTCTGTCCCTCTCTCCCTTGCTCCTCCTTTCTTACCGTCACTCACTCGTGCACCTTCTCCCACTCAGACTTGGGAGTTATTATCTAAATACTGGTGGCGGTGGCGTAGCGGTTAAGGAACCTGGCTAGCAAACTAGTAGCCTGAAAATTGTAAGTTCACATCTTGGCTAAAAGGTAATTGACAAATGTGAGTCATTTTTGATAAAAGTGTTTGCACACTGGATATTTGACTTTCCTACCGTTCACAAGTGGGTAGAGTGGGTGGTCTGACACATTAACCACTTTTGCCCCCCAAGCATTTTGAGCCCCTCTGATGTACAACATCCACACACATGACTGCAAAGCCAACAGTGGTCACACCTCCATCATCAAGTCTGCAGATGACACAGTGGTCATGGGCCTGATTAGCAAATACAACAATCAGGCCTAAAGGATCAGGTTCAGAAGGTGGCACAGTGGTGTCACTCTAACAGCTTCACACTGAATGTCAGTAAAACCAAGGAAATGGTGGCGGATTATAGGAAGCAGCGGAGTTTCTGTTACACTGCGCTAAAGAGCGGCCAACTGTAGAGAGAGAAGTTGTAAACACCTTGGTGTTTGAATTCAACGTTATTGCTTTCAGCCCTCCCTCTGTTCACTGATTGACCTGCACAGCTCAAAGACGGAGTGAACCCAGGCCAAAGGATAGCTCCTTGACCAGTGGTGGAGCTAAATGCAAAGCTGAGCTGAAGCACTAGATGGTGCTAGTCTGGCTATCTAAAAGTGATTAGTTTGGAGTAAGAATTGCAGACTGGCGGCAGACTCCAGAACTTCAGGAAACAGGTTTAATCGTTACAATGGTGCGCGTCAAGGGAGACATAAGGGTTTCAGCCCGAAAGCATCCACCATTAGATCTGACTTAAACAATGAAAGTGTTCCACTTAAATACACTTAACCGAGGGGAGGTGCATGGAGTTAGCATACAGTTGAAGGAAGTACAATAAAGGGTGATTGGTTCTTTACCTGGTGCCATTGTGTCTAATGGCCCAAGGACTCACCTACGGCAATTAGCAATGTTAAGTGGCTATCCAGTTGTATGTAACACCAAGATTCATAAATATTACTTATGGATTGTTCTGACCAGTCATACACTTTGACTATTGCACTCCTTGTACTGAGACAATAAAGATGATACCAAACACGAATAGATTCACATTTCATAACATACAATTATACATTCCAGATCTATCTGAGGTAAGTTTGTCTTTGCAATGTAAATATGAACAAAAGGTTCTACCCAGCCACAGGGGTACCAGCAGTTAATCTACATTGATCACCAGGGGAGGATGATCCTATTGTTTCTGTGCCAAATGGTGGCGGCTCCTGGCTGTCTGAGGCAGAATATACTTCCAAAATTATTGCTATCATAGGGCTGCAATGGTTCTGAGCCCAGACTCTGACTGCAGAGCAGGTTCTCTGTGTTGACTAAGAGTCCTGCACACGTCATGTCTCCACTGAACTCTGCAGATCATGGGTCACCTAACAGACATCTCAGTGGCCCTGACCTCTGGACTACATGTCTGCATCTCTGTAACCCCACTGCAATAAGTAGACCCCTCACACCACTTTGAAACTAGAGCTGAACTAGAACAGCATCGTCACTGCCTACACTAAAGCATGTGCTGATTGGCCCATGGGAATATTATCACCACCCTACTAAAGCATGTGCTGATTGGCCCATGGGAATATTATTATCACCACCCTACTAAAGCATGTGCTGATTGGCCCATGGGAATATTATTATCACCACCCTACTAAAGCATGCTATGCTGGAATAATACACCACTACGTGCTGATTGGCCCATGGGAATATTATTATCACCACCCTACTAAAGCATTGATTGCATGGAATATTATACACCCTACTAAAGCATGTGCTGATTGGCCCATGGGAATATTATCAGTCACAGAAGGATAAAACCAAACACACACAAGTGCAACTTTATTTGACCTCCAGAATTGTGTCTGGAATGACAACACAGATTTCTTTAAAACATAAACCTCTTTCAAATAATGTAACATTTCTTTAAGAGAAAAGATTTCTCGGGGAACAACATTTAAAATATATAAACAAGTGAAACACACAAGGCAAAGTCCCAGGAAAAAAAATGGAAAAAAACCAAAACAGATGTGTTTGGTAAATACGTATGTACGCGGACGGACACACACACACACACACACACACACACACACACACACACACACACCTTGGGGTGCGTTTCCCAAAATCATAGATAGCAACTTTGTTGGTTACAATGTAATTGCCCATTGGCAACCAACTAAGCTGCTAACTGGTTAGCTAATTGGTAGCTAAGCTGCTAACTGGTTTTGGGAAATGACCGCTTCAGCACATGTCCCCTAGCATGGGTATGCATCAGCGTGACTTTGAGTTACAGCCCAGTACAAAACTACACACACACACACACACCCTTGTGATCTGTTTGGCACACAGGTCTTCAGGGTTAGGCATCGGCATGGCTTTGAATTAAAGCCCAGTGCAAAAGAGCAACAATCAAACACAGATAGCTTGAGCTAGCACAGATAGACATTCAACACAGACTCATTCACTCCATTATACTGTAAACTGTGTGTGTGTGTGTGTGTGTGTGTGTGTGTGATTAGGTCACAGAAACAGAATTCTCCAGTTAAAATGTGTAACAAACAAAAACTGAGATAGAAAATCAGAAACTGATTCATGACTGAAACTGATCAGAAATCAGAGTGCACCTAAGGACAGGTTGTGTGTGTGTGTGTGTGTGTGTGTGTGTGGGGGGGTGGGGGGGGGGGGTGCAAGCTATCAGTCACTGGGAGATGAAGCTCAGGACAGGAGATGAAGCTCAGGGGTGAGAGGTCATGATCTTGAGCCAAAGGTCACCACCCAGCATAGACAGGTTCTGCGTCACACGGCAGGCCATAGAAGCGTCCAGCAGGTCGTTCCTTCCTGAGCAGCGGTGTGCGTGAGAGTGACAGCTCCCCATCCACATCTCTCCTCCGCCGCAGAACCAGTAGGACGATAAACAACAACGCCACTGAACACACACACACACACACACAAATTATATCACCACCCATTTTTTTACACACATACAAAATATATCTACCACATGTTTGTTTTTTTAACACGCACACACACGTACGTGTACACACACACACACACACACACTTACCTCCCCCTCCTATGACAAGCAGGGCAATGGTGACGGGTGCGAGTTCACAGGTCTCGCCCACCTTGCGGAAGAAAGTCTCCATGCAGTAACCTGGAGCTGTGCTGCCCTCAGGACAAAACGCATCCGTGGGACACTGAATGGGGTTCACATCTGGACTCTGGAACACACGGATGAGAGAGGAGGAGGAGGAGGAGGAGAGGAGAGGAGAGGAGA
>PYXC01002466.1:195000-207500 GCA_015244755.2 Tenualosa ilisha | reverse complement strand
TACATGATCACACACACACACGCCAGACCTACATGATCACACACACACGGCAGACCTACATGATCACACACACACACGGCATACCTACATGATCACACACACACACGCCAGACCTACATGATCACACACACACGGCAGACCTACATGATCACACACACACGGCAGACCTACATGATCACACACACACACGGCAGACCTACATGATCACACACACACACACGGCAGACCTACATGATCACACACACACGGCATACCTACTTGATGTAGAGGTTTGTCTGCCAGTGCTTTCTGATGCTCAAAGAACTTGTCATTCGTCATCAAAGAAGATGATGATGCTCCACCACCTCCACCACCTTCTCAGGGCTGACCAGGAGCAGAGTAGTCACATGTCCTGGCCAAGTAAGGGCCCTTCTGTCTTTAGAAACTGTAGGGTCGGAGCATTTGTAGTGGTGTAGTATATACACTGTTCTGAACCCATGAGTATGTATACTCTTCTGAACTCATGAGTATGTATACTCTTCTGAACTCATGAGTATGTATACTCTTCTGAACTCATTAGTATGTATACTCTTTTGAACCTATGAGGGAAAGTGGGTCTCTACATTAATCCAAAGTGAAACACACACAGCACAAGTGAAGTACACACTACATTTACATTTAGCAGAGGGGTTAGGGGCCTTGCTCAAGGGCACTTCAGCTGTGGCCCACTGGTCAGGGATCAAGGTTCTAAGCCTGAAGCCCTAAACAGTAGACCACGGCTGCCCCCATATTCACTCACTAGTGTAAATAGAAATAATGAGCCTCATTTACTAACTGTTCCTAAACCCCACTTATGCAGCTTTGTGTGTGTGTGTGTGTGTGTGTGTGTGTGTGTGTGTGTGTGTGTGTAATGATACCTTCATCCAGCTTCGACAGATGGAGGTTTGTGTCATATGCCTCCAGGAAGCCGTTGGGACTGTTTCCCCTAGTCAAACAGTATCTCTGTAAACAGATCTGATCTCTCTCTCTCTCTCTCTCACACACACACACACACACACACACACAGAAAGAAATAGGAATTGTGTCATCTGCCTTCAGGTAGGCGATGGGACTGTTCCCCCTAAAAAGGATCTCTCTATAAACTGATCTCACACACACATAGATCTATTCTTCTCGTGACCACCAGGTGGCCTGCATGTTGCTTTGTAGACGTGTGTGTGTGTGTGTGTGAGAAGTGATGTAAGGATGTTCATCTTAGGACCACCAGATGGCAGCACAAAACAGGACTCCAGTTTCAGAAGCTCTCTCAATCAGTCTGCTGCCATAGCAACCATACTGAACCACACCAAGAGCTATCACAGCCATCTCACACACACACACACACACACACACACAGGTCGTTGTTTTAACAATTAAACTAACACACACACATGCACACCAGTTTTTTCAACAGTTTAACAGTTAAACATTTCACATTAACATTTTAACACTTAAACTAACATACACACCCATACTTTATACACACACACACACACGCACACACACACACCACATTTTGCAGCATGAACAGCCCCAGTTGTTTAAAACAGAGGATGGCATTGTAAGAGTCAGTGCACAGAGTGCCATGCAGGCGTCAAAGAACAGTCAATATTCCAAAAGAAGAACTGATTAGTTCAATTCACTAATCAATACTAGATCAGTATGATAGCAGAATAATAATGCATGAATATTAGAGCAGTGTAATGTAATTACAGTTTTGGTGCTGACTTTCGCACCTGTCTCAGTGCAGTGTCTACTACTGTGTTCTCTTCTGCACAAATGCATCCAATCACCACTTCATCTGACATCCATGGAGCTCTTCCCCTAAAACCTGAAACAGATCAAAGACATTCAGTCAGTCTCCAACCAGCTCTCTTTCCATGTGTGTCCTGTTTACTGGACTGTAGGCCTATTTACATGTAGGACTTTTTGTAGTGGGACATTATATGAGAACCTCAAGTTATGTAATATCCATGTAATGACCCCTGACCTTTTAGCAGTGCAACATGCAGGAACAGGGGAGGTCACATGGTACACTAGTACACACATTGTATACACATATTTTCTGGAGTAGTTGGGGCTCGAACCTGCAAACATCCGGTTGGCAAACGGCACCACTACTCTATGAAGAGCTTTGAGAAGGTGGACATTGGATTGAGACAAGTGTGAAAATGTGTGTGTGTGTGTGTGTGTGTGTGATCAGGGGTGTTTGGCAGGTGAGCGCTACCAGAGCAAGGGCATCCCTGAAGTTCTTGAAGAGAGCACCTCCTGTCCTGTCCAGTGTGTGTGTGTTTGTGTATGTGTGTTCTGAGATGTGTTTGGCACTACTACTGTGTGTGTGTGTGTGTGTGTGTGTGTGTGTGTGTGTGTCTAGGTGTACAGCAAGGAGGATCACCCCTCCACCCCCTTCTTGTCTGTAAGTCCAGCAGAGCTGCTCAGAGCCAGAGATTCCCCATCTAAACAAAGATTCTCTTCTTCTTTCTCTCTCTCTCTCTCTCACACACACACATACACACACACACATACACACACCACTTTCTCTCTCTGCTTGCTCACTCTCTCTGTCTCTCTCTCTCTCACAAACACACAGAGCATACTCTCTGCTCTCCCAAAGACAGACAGACACGCACACACACACACACACACTTCACAGAGACAATACTGTTTCAAAGCATGAAAGGATATCCTTCCCAGATTACCTCTAAAAGCCTT
This sequence comes from Tenualosa ilisha, assembly GCA_015244755.2. Lineage (NCBI taxonomy): Eukaryota > Metazoa > Chordata > Actinopteri > Clupeiformes > Clupeidae > Tenualosa > Tenualosa ilisha. The sequence goes on along the minus strand of PYXC01002466.1, from coordinate 204,770 downwards.
GCATGAAGAAACACACACACACACACACAAACACACACACACACATACCGTGATCAAGCATGAAGGGGCAGATTCTCTTTCTTTAATGAATGTGTGTGTGAGACAGAGAACGAGTGTGTGTGTGTGTGTGTGTGTCTGTGTGAGAGAGAGATAGGGAGAGTGTGTGCGTGAGAGAGAGAGATTGAGAAGTGGGAGAAAGAGTGTGTGTGTGTATGTGTGTGTGTGTGTGTGTGTGTGTGTGTGTGTGAGAGAGAGAGAGTTCCATCTGACCTCCCCTGGGAGACGAGTCTCTGCTGCTCTCCAGCTGTCCATTCATTTCCCTGTTGCACTGACATCACACACACACACACAGACTCTCTCTCTCTCTCTCACACACACACACTCTTTCTCTCTCTCTCACACAGACACACACACACACTCTCTCTCTCACACAGACACACACACACACACACTCTCTCTCTCACACAGACACACACACTCTCTCTCTCTCACACAGACACACACATACTCTCCCCCTGACAGACACACAAACACACATACTCTCTCTCTCTCACACAGACACACACACACTCTCTCTCTTTCACAGACACACACAAACACACACACACTCTCTCTCTCTCTCTCACACACACACACTCTTTCTCTCACACACAGACACACATAGACACACACACACTCTCTCTCTCTCACACAGACACACACACTCTTTCTTCTCGCACAGACACACACACACACACACACTCTCTCTCTCTTTCACACAGACACACACACACACTCTCTCTCTCACACACACACTCTCACTAATGTAGCCTACATACACAATTGCACCCAAACCGAGATAAGAAATCTAGTATAATGTAACCTGACTGAGCTAAGAACTGTAGCCGACACAGTCCCATCCAAACTAAGCTAAGAACTGTAGCAGATACAGTCCCATCCAAACTAAGCTAAGAACTGTAGCCGACACAGTCCCATCTAAACTAAGCTAAGAACTGTAGCAGATACAGTCCCATCCAAACTAAGCTAAGAGCTGTAGCCGACACAGTCCCATCCAAACTAAGCTAAGAGCTGTAGCCGATACAGTCCCATCCAAACTAAGCTAAGAGCTGTAGCCGATACACGCAATCAAACCCAAATTCGGATTGCATTTCTACAGGCTACGTAAATGAAGGGACTTGAGGCAGTTTGGAATGTTTGGAATACTGAATCCAAAGTACTGCATAGTGTTGCTTAAGTCACGTTTAACATCGAAAATCAAACTAAAATGTTCCTCAAACGTCCTGTGAGCTGCGATGTGTGAAGTGGAGAACAGAGAACCGACAGACGCCTGGTACAAGAAGTTTAATTTATATGTGATAATAACAATAACAATAACATTAATAATAATATAACAATAATAACAACAATAATAATATAACAATAATAACAACAATAATAACAACAGCAATCTCGCAGGTAAAAAAGAATAACAATGAAATAACACACAGGACCTTTAACATGTGCCATATATGAGAGTGAAATACCTTTCATTTGTCAACAATGTACTTCCAATGTGCTACAAGTTTTACAGCTGAAGCACTGGCCCCTCCCCCAGCTGCTCCTAGCTGGCCCCTCCCCCAGCTGCTCCTAGCTGGCCCCTCCCCCAGCTGCTCCTAGCTGGCCCCTCCCCCAGCTGCTCCTAGTTTACCTGGCAAACTAAATGCCCAGATTCCTGCCTTTAAATGGAACACAAAACTCGATTTAACAAAATAAATAAAAAAGTCTTCCAAAATCAATATTTCAAAAATCATGTGCTATGTGTGTGTGTGTGTGTGTGTGTGTGTGTGTGTGTGTGTGTGAGAGAGAGAGAGAGAGACCTGTACCTGCAAACATGCTGTGAAGTTTGTGCAGTTTTCTTAGTGTCTCTCTGTGTGAGGGAACTGTGTGTATGTATCTGTGTGTGTGTCTGTGTGTGTGTGTGTGTGTGTGTGTGTGGTAGGGGCCCATCACAGCTCCGTCCATCAAGGTGGAGGATTGTTTGGGTCATGTGACAGGGTTCCGTGGGTCATGTGACGGGCTACATAAGTCTTAGGATACCACATACATTGTAAGTCTGACTATGTCACCACACAAACACCGCTGTGTCCTCCCAGAATAATGGGACAACAACTCAGCTTGTGTCAAACTCCCCTTCTGGTAAAACTGTTGCTAATAAAAGCTTAATATCACAGATATATCACACTTAATAAGACACATTACACTTATAGTGCGTTGCATACATTGTTGGTAATAAATGCTTAATAACACTCATGGGAGACACATATAATAACACCCAGAATAACATGGAACATGAGTGACTGCAAACTACCTGAGAATGAAAGCATTTGCTGTCTGCTGTTTGAAGTACCATTACACCTGCCACACACACACACACACACACACACCTGCAGTCTGATTTGCTGCTTGATGTACCATGGCACCTGCTATACACACACATACAAACACACACACACACGCCTGCAGTCTGATTTGCTGCTTGATGTACCATGGCACCTGCTATACACACACATACACACACACACACCTGCAGTCTTGTCTGCTGCCTGACGTACCACACCATAACACCTGCTATACACATGGGGATTGGGATGCAACGGTACACTGCTGTATTTGATCAGATGGCACAGATCAGGCACATGTCCTACAGTTTAATACACACAAGAATCAGTGTTTCGGCACAGTACTAAAGTGTCCAAAGCTTGTTCCTAATGCAGCACCACTAGGATCTCATGGGCCAAATCTGATTCCAAAAACATCATGTGTCCACCTCACCCTATGGGATCAGGCCCGACTGGAAGGAAAACAACTTATATTAATGAGTTCAGGCCCAGTCTCCCTTTGAGCAACTTAGTGTTGAAGGGTTGGTTCCTTGTATTACACTTAAAGTCTTGTTTTCTGATTGTTTATGATAAGACATCATGGTTAAAACTGAGATTTTGACGGATGCCTCTGTGCTGAGAATTATTGTTTGTTGTGGTAGCACTGTGCCAGTGTTCCAGTAAACATATCTGACCACTCCATCTGACCATTTTCAATCCTAACCATTTTATTTCATCAGAAACAATCAGGTTCCTTAACCGCTACACTACCACTGCCCTAGAGGATTGAGTAGGTAAGTAAGTCAATAACTGGATCAATAGCCACACAAATATGCAATCAGACTGATGGAACAGATTTTCCTGTCTGTGCAAGTGTGTTCTGTATTCATACATGTGTAATGACAATAAAGTTGAATCTAATCTAATCTAATCTAATCTAATCTAATGGTAGGGGTAAATGCTCCTGCCTGTGCATGTGTAGGGGTAAATGCTCCTGCCTGTGCATGTGTAGGGGTAAATGCTCCTGTATGTGCATGTGTAGGGGTAAATGCTCCTGTATGTGCATGTGTAGGGGTAAATGCTCCTGTATGTGCATGTGTAGGGGCAAATGCTCCTGTCTGTGCATGTGTAGGGGTAAATGCTCCTGTCTGTGCATGTGTAGGGGTAAATGCTCCTGTATGTGCATGTGTAGGGGTAAATGCTCCTGTCTGTGCATGTGTAGGGGTAAATGCTCCTGTATGTGCATGTGTAGGGGTAAATGCTCCTGTATGTGCATGTGTAGGGGTAAATGCTCCTGTATGTGCATGTGTAGGGGTAAATGCTCCTGTCTGTGCATGTGTAGGGGTAAATGCTCCTGTATGTGCAGTGTAGGGGTAAATGCTCCTGTCTGTGCATGTAGGGGTAAATGCTCCTGTCTGTGCATGTGTAGGGGTAAAGCTCCTGTAGTCATGTGTAGGGGTAAATGCTCCTGTATGTGCATGTGTAGGGGTAAATGCTCCTGTTGTGCATGTGTAGGGGTAAATGCTCCTGTTGTGCATGTGTAGGGGTAAATGCTCCTGTATGTGCATGTGTAGGGGTAAATGCTCCTGTATGTGCATGTGGTAGGGGTAAATGCTCCTGTATGTGCATGTGTAGGGGTAAATGCTCCTGTATGTGCATGTGTAGGGGTAAATGCTCCTGTATGTGCATGTGTAGGGGTAAATGCTCCTGTCTGTGCATGTGTAGGGGTAAATGCTCCTGTCTGTGCATGTGTAGGGGTAAATGCTCCTGTCTGTGCATGTGTAGGGGTAAATGCTCCTGTCTGTGCATGTGTAGGGGTAAATGCTCCTGTCTGTGCATGTGTAGGGTAAATGCTCCTGTCTGTGCATGTGGGGTAAATGCTCCTGTTGGGTAAATGCTCCTGTCTGTGCATGTGTAGGGGTAAATGCTCCTGTATGTGCATGTGGGTAAATGCTCTGTATGTGCATGTGTAGGGGTAAATGCTCCTGTATGTGCATGTGTAGGGGTAAATGCTCCTGTATGTGCATGTGTAGGGGTAAATGCTCCTGTATGTGCATGTGTAGGGGTAAATGCTCCTGTATGTGCATGTGTAGGGGTAAATGCTCCTGTAGTGCATGTGTAGGGGTAATGCTCCTGTATGTGCATGTGTAGGGGTAAATGCTCCTGTATGTGCATGTGTAGGGGTAAATGCTCCTGTATGTGCATGTGTAGGGGTAAATGCTCCTGTCTGTGCATGTGTAGGGGTAAATGCTCCTGTCTGTGCATGTGTAGGGGTAAATGCTCCTGTCTGTGCATGTGTAGGGGTAAATGCTCCTGTCTGTGCATGTGTAGGGGTAAATGCTCCTGTCTGTGCATGTGTAGGGGTAAATGCTCCTGTTGTGCATGTGTAGGGGTAAATGCTCCTGTCTGTGCATGTGGGGTAAATGCCCTGTATGTGCATGTGTAGGGGTAAATGCTCCTGTATGTGCATGTGTAGGGGTAAATGCTCCTGTATGTGCATGTGTAGGGGTAAATGCTCCTGTCTGTGCATGTGTAGGGGTAAATGCTCCTGTATGTGCATGTGTAGGGGTAAATGCTCCTGTATGTGCATGTGTAGGGGTAAATGCTCCTGTATGTGCATGTGTAGGGGTAAATGCTCCTGGTCTGTGCATGTGTAGGGGTAAATGCTCCTGTATGTGCATGTGTAGGGGTAAATGCTCCTGTATGTGCATGTGGGGTAAATGCTCCTGTATGTGCATGTGTAGGGGGTAAAATGCTCCTGTATGTGCATGTGGGGGTAAATGCTCCTGTTGTGCATGTGTAGGGGTAAATGCTCCTGTATGTGCATGTGTAGGGGTAAATGCTCCTGTATGTGCATGTGTAGGGGTAAATGCTCCTGTCTGTAGCTGTGTGCATGTGTAGGGGTAAATGCTCCTGTATGTGCATGTGTAGGGGTAAATGCTCCTGTATGTGCATGTGTAGGGGTAAATGCTCCTGTATGTGCATGTGGGGTAAATGCTCCTGTTGTCATGTGGGTAAATGCTCCTGTCTGTGCATTGTAGGGTAAATGCTCCTGTCTGTGCATGTGTAGGGGTAAATGCTCCTGTCTGTGCATGTGTAGGGGTAAATGCTCCTGTCTGTGCATGTGTAGGGGTAAATGCTCCTGTCTGTGCATGTGTAGGGGTAAATGCTCCTGTATGTGCATGTGTAGGGGTAAATGCTCCTGTCTGTGCATGTGTAGGGTAAATGCTCCTGTTGTGCATTTTGTTGTAGGGGTAAATGCTCCTGTATGTGCATGTGTAGGGGTAAATGCTTTTCTGTGTAGGGGTAAATGCTCTGTATGTGCATGTGTAGGGGTAAATGCTCCTGTATGTCATTGTAGGGTAAATGCTCCTGTCTGTGCATGTGTAGGGTAAATGCTCCTGTATGTGCATGTGTAGGGGTAAATGCTCCTGTATGTGCATGTGTAGGGGTAAATGCTCCTGTCTGTGCATGTGTAGGGTAAATGCTCCTGTTGTGATGTATAATGCTTATGCAGTGTAGGGGTAAATGCTCCTGTATGTGCATGTGTAGGGGTAAATGCTCCTGTATGTGCATGTGTAGGGTAAATGCTCCTGTAGTGCATGTGTAGGGGTAAATGCTCCTGTATGTGCATGTGTAGGGTAATGCTCCTGTCTGTGCATGTGTAGGGTAAATCTCCTGTATGTGCATGTGTAGGGGTAAATGCTCCTGTATGTGCATGTGTAGGGGTAAATGCTCCTGTCTGTGCATGTGTAGGGGTAAATGCTCCTGTATGTGCATGTGTAGGGGTAAATGCTCCTGTCTGTGCATGTGTAGGGGTAAATGCTCCTGTATGTGCATGTGTAGGGGTAAATGCTCCTGTCTGTGCATGTGTAGGGGTAAATGCTCCTGTATGTGCATGTGTAGGGGTAAATGCTCCTGTATGTGCATGTGGGGTAAATGCATTGTGCTGCAGGTAATCAGGGACACACACAAGTTCGGTAAAAGTGTCAGCACCACCACAGCACCACCACAGTCATTGAAATGATTTCAGCACCACCACAGTCATTGAAATGATTTCAGCACCACCACAGTCATTGAAATGATTTCAGCACCACCACAGTCATTGAAATGATTTTGCTTACCATACAAATCTAGCTAGCAGGCTAGTGAGTAACCCACCTCCTCCACTGTGATATTGTTACCTTGCCCACATTAGCGTCAAATAAGTCTATTTGTTATGAAGTTGTGTCATGAACACATTTCATATTGTTTGAAAATAACTGAATACCTTCTGTGGCCAAAAACACATCACACACCCATGGGCGCTCTGAACCTTTGCATCCCCACCCACCCACACACACACGCACACCTGCAGTCCTGTCTGCTGATTGACGTACCATTACACCTGCTACACACACACAACACACACACAGTATGATAATCTCTAGACAGCGTCTTAGTGTGTGTTATTGTGCACCTGCGTGAGATAGATAGATGGGTTGAGAGATAGATAGACAGATAGATAGATAGACAGATAGCTAGATAGATAGATAGATAGACAGATAGATGGATAGACAGATAGATAGATAGATAGATAGGCAGACAGATTGATAGATAGATAGATAGACAGATAGATAGATAGACAGATAGAGAAGGCGAGAGAAACAGAGTGAGAGTGAAAGTTTACTGTGAAAATGCTCTCACTCAATGTAACTGAGAACATGCTGATGGTCACAGTACACACACACACACACACACACACACACACACACTCACACACTTGCAACCCTGGTGGCAAGTATGTGTCTGAGCTAGTATAGACAATGTGTGTGTGCATGAGGTTAACACTGAAAGTGTATGTGCTGGTGCTGGTGCACTTTGCTCTCCAGGTGTGCATGTGTGTGTGTGTGGACATCGGTGTGGATGTGTGAGTGTGTGTGTGTGTGGATGTCGGTGTAGATCTTTGGGTAAAGTTTCTGCTGTTTGAGAAGCAGTAAGTCCTCATAGCCCAGAACATCCTTCTCCGAGTGCTCTCTTTCTCTCTCTCGTTCTCTCTCTCTTTCCCTCTCCCTCTCTCGCTCACGGAGTGCGGCGCGATTGGTTGATTGGCAGGTTGGTGGAGAGGGTGGGCGTGGCTTCTTGGTCTGACAGAGCCACAGGACGGCAGCACCAAAGATAAAGAGCATTCCGGCTGGAACTGCGATGATGACGGGCATGGGCCATGGGACTGCACTTGGGGGTGAGGCCAGCACTGGTGTGATTGGCTGCCGGGAGTCTGTGGGAGGAGTCAGAGAGAGACAAACCAAGGACCAACTGGAGTCATGTGATGTCAAATTACCCATAATCCATCACTGCATTGTGGAATCCAGCCATAGTGAGCGTAAAGATGTGCGTCACTGTTGGTGCGTGTGTGTGTCTGGCAGTGCTGTTAGATAGACCCTGCGGTAGCTGTATCCCATAGTGTTGGCCCCTAGGCAGATGTCTGTGTGTGTGTGTGTGTGTGTGTGTGTGTACCTGGGAGTACTGTCAGATAGGCGCTGCGGTAGCTGTATCCCATAGTGTTGGCCCCTAGGCAGATGTCTGTGTGTGTGTGTGTGTGTGTGTGTGTGTGTGTGTGTGTGTGTGTGTACCTGGGAGTACTGTCAGATAGGCGCTGCGGTAGCTGTATCCCATAGTGTTGGCCCCTAGGCAGATGTCTGTGTGTGTGTGTGTGTGTGTGTGTGTGTGTGTGTGTGTATCTGGGAGTACTGTCAGATAGGCGCTGCGGTAGCTGTATCCCATAGTGTTGGCCCCTAGGCAGATGTCTGTGTGTGTGTGTGTGTGTGTGTGTGTGTGTGTGTGTGTGTGTGTACCTGGGAGTACTGTCAGATAGGCGCTGCGGTAGCTGTATCCCATAGTGTTGGCCCCTAGGCAGATGTCTGTGTGTGTGTGTGTGTGTGTGTGTGTGTGTGTGTGTGTGTGTACCTGGGGGTACTGTGAGATAGGCGCTGCGGTATCTGTATCCCATAGTGTTGGCCCCTAGGCAGATGTCTGTGTGTGTGTGTGTGTGTGTGTGTGTGTGTGTGTGTGTACCTGGGAGTACTGTCAGATAGGCGCTGCGGTAGCTGTATCCCATAGTGTTGGCCCCTAGGCAGATGTCTGTGTGTGTGTGTGTGTGTGTGTGTGTGTGTGTGTGTGTGTGTACCTGGGAGTACTGTCAGATAGGCGCTGCGGTAGCTGTATCCCATAGTGTTGGCCCCTAGGCAGATGTCTGTGTGTGTGTGTGTGTGTGTGTGTGTGTGTGTGTGTGTGTGTACCTGGGAGTACTGTCAGATAGGCGCTGCGGTAGCTGTATCCCATAGTGTTGGCCCCTAGGCAGATGTCTGTGTGTGTGTGTGTGTGTGTGTGTGTGTGTGTGTGTGTGTCTACCTGGGAGTACTGTCAGATAGGCGCTGCGGTAGCTGTATCCCATAGTGTTGGCCCCTAGGCAGATGTACATGCCCGAGTCATCTGGTTTTGCTCGGCTAATCAGCAGCTTGTTGAGGTAGGAGCCGTCTGGACGAGACCACACATCCCCCGTTGGTAACACCACAAAGCGGTGGTCACCAACCTGAGGACACATACACACATATCAACACACACACACACACACACACACACACACACACACACATAAACAAACACACCCCAAAGTGAATGATGGTGGAGTAAAGTATGAGATCAGTGAAGTGTGAGACTGGCCTAATTCATTGGTTTTCTCTGTCCACCTACACCACAATCATCTGTGCCTCCCTCTGGCTGACTGTCACCTGCTCCCCTGAGAAGAATGCAACCAACTTCACGGGACGCCCATGCAGGACGGACTCTCCTGCCTAGAGACCCTGTGACTGACCCCTCCTCACAATGGCACCTCCTGCCTAGAGACCCTGTGACTGACCCCTCCTCACAATGGCACCTCCTGCCTAGAGACCCTGTGACTGACCCCTCCTCACAATGGCACCTCCTGCCTAGAGACCCTGTGACTGACCCCTCCTCACAATGGCACCTCCTGCCTAGAGACCCTGTGACTGACCCCTCCTCACAATGGCACTGTCAAAATAGACCCTCCCAATGTTCCCCCCATGATCAATCCCACTCCACTCCTTGACTTTAACACTATGCCTACTGCTACCACACTGGCCAGCCAGAACTTTTGATAACCACCTATGGCTTGACTACTGTATAATATTGTGGGACAATATGTTGGAATAAAATCATGGATAAATGTAGTCTGCCATGATAACCACTGTTGTACTTTTCCTGCATGACCCCTGGCAGTTGGGTCGGCCCCTTGAGTCGTGGATCTGCCCAAGGTTTCTTCCTAGACTAACTAAACATAAGGGGGCTTCTCCTCGCCCCTGTTGCTCTTGGGTGCTCCCGCTGTAAACATAAGGGGGCTTCTCCTCGCCCCTG
>PYXC01002466.1:172500-177500 GCA_015244755.2 Tenualosa ilisha | reverse complement strand
GTGTTCCCTGTCCTGCCACCTTCACGAGGGAGTACCAGTTATTCCTGTCGATGCCTGGTTACCGGCACGTGGATAATCCAGCACCTGGTGTGATCTACGGAGTCACAGTCCGCCTCCCGCTGCCTCCCTGGCTTTGACAACGAGTCATCGGAACCGTCCTCAACCCACCGTCTGTTCTGCGCCTTCTTCAGTCCTGTTCAGCCAACTTCTCTACTCTGTTGAGTAACTACGGCTCTCCGCGGGCTTCGCTGCTCCCTGTTCCAGTTGCCATCTCCTGTGCATCACCTCCCTCCTCGTCCGGGTTTCCCCACTGGACCGTCCGGCATCCACTGTGTCCCTGAGCCCCGCATCACACCTCTGACTCGGCCGCCACCCGCCTGGTTCGCCTATTTCCTCATTCTGACTCTGAACTCACACTGTGTGTGTTTGCAAAGTGTTGCTCTTGGGTCGTCTGTGCTGCACCATCACAGCGGCTGATTTCCTACATGAGCTGGACACTCTGCTCTCTTCCGTCTCTGAACATGACTCTCATGCTCGTCCTTGGTGATATGAACATCCACTTAGACAGTCCCGGCACTGCAGACTTCCTCTCTCTGATCCCTCCTCTAAGCTACAGCAGGTCTGCAGTCCTCTGACTCACAAAGCTGGCAAAGAGCTTCATCTCATTCTCCAGACAATGCACCACTAACACACTGATGGTTGCTCCTCTACATCTCCCTGTGCGTCTTCCTCAGCAACCCTGTGCTCCTGCTCCCACTGCAACCCTGTGCTCCTGCTCCCACTGCCTCTTTCCGCCACCATCTCTGGAATCAATCTCCCATTCACTTCTCCTCCCTTGTGGCGTCTGCTCTTCTTTCTTCCAGAACTTTCTCTTCTCTTGAGGTTAATGATGCCACAGTGTCTCTCTGCTCTACACTGAGCTCCTGCTTGGATTGCTTGTGCCCTCTGTCTACCAGACCTGCGTGATCCACTGCATGATCTCATGCGTGGCTCAGTTCAATTCAGTTTTATTTATACAGCGCCTTTTACAATAGTATTGTCTCATGGCGCTTAAATGGCGTTCAGTGACTCACTTCACTCAGTGCACACCAACCTCAGAGCTGCTGAGAGGAAATGAGAGGCACAAAACTACCAGTCCATCTGATCTGAAGATGCAGCACTTCTGACACCTGAAAACTGTTTTCCACCGTCAAATCTTTACTAAACCCACCACCCCCATCTCCTACAACCAGCCTCACAGCTGACACCTGTGCTGCATTTTTTACTGACAAAGTTGCAGTAATTGGTGGCCAGTTCTCTGAGCCACCGACACAAACCCTGTCTCACCCTTCACAGCTTCTTCCTTTTCTTGTTTCCTTGGTGGACTGGACACCAACAGTTCAGCGCAATGTTCCAGTAACATTCCAATAGGAATACCCAAAAATAACCAAGTGGGCACGTTACAACCGTAACATAACGTTTGAGTTTTTGGTTCCTAAAGCATTAGGGAAATGTTTGAGTGTGACAACTTACAGCTAATGTCCTCTAAACACCCAAGGTTTGCAGAAAAATACTCTTAAAATCTTAAAATTAAATAAATCATACAATTTCTATTTATTATAAATATTAATATATATTAAGAAATTCTTAAAATTCTTAAAATAACCACAGGAGAACTATGGGCTGACATTACTTAAGGTTTCTGTAGCGTTCCATGCTGGCTGGGTATTAACGCTAAAAGACCCCCTCAGTCCAATATGAGCACCATGCTAATGCTAACAGATCCCTTCAGTGTGCAGTACAGACCCAAACCCTTCAGTCAATCACACTCCTGTGTGCCGTTGAACAGCTGAATGACCCTAGATCCTTCTATCTGACCAATCAGTGAGAGAGAAATATGATGAGAACCAATCAGTGAGAGAGAAAAGTACAGCTGGAGAGACCCAAGACCCTCACATCTGTTGGAACAGGAGAATGACCTAGACCACAAAAACACTCAATACAGCACTTTACACACACACACACACACACACACACACACACACACACACACACACACACAGGTGTTTTTGCCCCTGTGGTGATCTCATCAGCACAGCTGGCAGAAACAAATGCACACACACACACACACACACACACAGTCTTTACTGTGTGTTATTTTCTGTTAGAACTGTGTGTGTGTGTGTGTGTGTGTGTGTGTTTGAGAGATAGGATAGGAGAACTGCGAGTGATAATGTAAATCTCCAGAGATTGTGTGCAAATAGAATATGGTTGAGGGACTGTGTGTGTGTGTGTGTGTGTGTGTGTGTTGAGGTTGTGCTAAAGCATAGTTGATGACTGGAAACCTGAAGCACATGATGACTGATAAAACTCTGACCTCATCCAGTGCACACACACACACAAGCAGTCACACACACACACACACACACACACACACACACAAGCAGTCACGCACGCACACACACGCGTGCACACACAAGCAGTCGCACACACACACTCACAGGTGTTTTACAGAGTGAGTGAGGTTGTGTATAAGACAAATGGATGGGGGTGTAATTACAGGTACATTGTGTTTGACTATGTCAGCATATATACTGTGTGTGTGTTTGTGAGTGTGTGTGTCTGTCTGTATGTGTGTCTGACCATATGTGTGTGTGTTTTTGTGTGTGTGCATGTGTGTGTTTGTGTATGCTTGTGCCTGTATGTGTGTCTGAGTATTTGTGTGTGTGTGTGTGTGTGCGCGCGCATCTGCTCCATCTGTACAGTACTTCAAATCAATCTGTTACCAAAGCTGTCATGAGGGAACGTCTGGCAAACACACACACATACACATGCACAGAGCGTACAAATGGAATCTGCAAACACACACACACACACACACACACACACACACACACACACAGAGCAGTGAAATGTGCAAAGGTCTTTGTGGTAGGCGTTGTGCATAAAATCACATCAAAATACATCAAATAAATATGTAACTCTAACCTACAAGACTGTAGCAGAGGTAAGGGGGAGGCCTGAGTATTACTTTGTCAGGTAAGGCCACCTAATTTACTGATTAAAATAAGCTCATTTCAAAAGTCACCGATGAAGATTGATTAGTTAGCACAGGCAGCTCTGCCAAAACATGACCTCCGTCACAAGTGCATGTCTGTAGCAGCTCCACACACAGCGAGGCCAAACTGAGGGGGCGTCACAAGTGCATGTCTGTAGCAGCTCCACACACAGCGAGGCCAAACTGAGGGGCGTCAAAGTGCATGTCTGTAGCAGCTCCACACACAGCGAGGCCAACTGAGGGGCGTCACAAGTGCATGTCTGTAGCAGCTCCACACACAGCGAGGCAAACTGAGGGGCGTCACAAGTGCATGTCTGTAGCAGCTCCACACACAGCGAGGCCAAACTGAGGGGCGTCAAAGTGCATGTCTGTAGCAGCTCCACACACAGCGAGGCCAAACTGAGGGGCGTCACAAGTGCATGTCTGTAGCAGCTCCACACACAGCGAGGCCAACTGAGGGGCACAAGTGCATGTCTGTAGCAGCTCCACACAGCGAGGCCAAACTGAGGGGGCGTCACAAGTGCATGTCTGTAGCAGCTCCACACACAGCGAAGCCAAACTGAGGGGGCGTCACAAGTGCATGTCTGTAGCAGCTCCACACACAGCGAGGCCAAACTGAGGGGGCGTCACAAGTGCATGTCTGTAGCAGCTCCACACACAGCGAGGCCAAACTGAGGGGGCGTCACAAGTGCATGTCTGTAGCAGCTCCACACACAGCGAGGCCAAACTGAGGGGGCGTCGCTTACTTATTCAGTGGCAGAAACGTCTTAAACTTCATTCAGACTCAGTGATGGAGCACAAATAAATCATCCAGTGGTGAATCCAAATCCACCAACACCACAAATGAGCCCATTTGCACAAGAAACCGCTGGAGACAAGATGACAGACTCCTTTTACTCTGTGTTTGGAGACTACATGTGCTGCCTAGTGGTATATTTGAGTTTAATACATTTTTCAGGATTTTATAATTTTCTAGATCTGCCAACCCTGACCGCACGTCAAAGTTTACACACACAAAGCTTACAAATACTTTGAGACACACACACACACACACACACACACACACACACACACTGGCAGCTCGCAACGGTGAAGGTTAGCTGTCCCCACCCCCACGTCAACACAGCAGGAAAAGCCATCAACCTCAGTTAAACAGTAGCAGAAGAAACACACACACACACTCACACACACAGACACACACACACACACACACACACAAACACAAACACACAGGCACACACATGCACACAGGAGTCACTCCTTTTACCAGAGAAAATGACTCTCTTCCCGTGTGTCCATCATGTACCCTTATACTTCATAGCATTGTGTGTGTGTGTGTGTGTGTGTGTGAGAAAAAGAGAGAGAGAGAGCGAGAGAGAACTATTGAGTTCCCAATAGCTGCACATGAACATATACTCCTCTACACATGAAACCCCACATGCTCTCAATTAGCCCTACACACACACACACACACACACACACACACACACACGAACACACCTCTTAAACACACAAACAAATTCTCTCTCTCCCTCTCTCTCTCACACACACACCTCCCCCAGTGTTGTAGAGGTATGACTACACCATGATCTCACCACTCACACACTTTCCAGTTTAAACACACACACAGAAATAAATACAAACATTTACACACATTTAACAAATCCCAAATGCCTATATAACCCCGAACCTACACACACACACACACACACACACGCACACACACTTGGATTGGTACTCTTTGGCAAATAGAAGCGCTATGCGTGTTCAGGAGCTGCTATGTGGTAATGCAGTGTAGTGTCTGTTAGCTGCTATGTGGTAATGCAGTGTAGCATACATACAGTGTAGCGATGTCCTTTAGCTGATAGGCAGTGATATAGTGCGGCGTCCCTTAGCTGCTATGCTGTGTTACTGTGCGGCGTCCCTTAGCTGCTATGCTGTGTTACTGTGCGGCGTCCCTTAG
>PYXC01002466.1:157500-165000 GCA_015244755.2 Tenualosa ilisha | reverse complement strand
TGTCTGCTCCTAATGCAGGCGAAGAATTAAGATGGTCTTGAAGGGTTGTTGATGATTCAGGGGTGAATTCTAGATTTGCTAATTCCTCTCAAGAATCTGACTATATCTGTTGGAACAGGACAAACTAAAATATGTCAACTATGGAGCTCAGTCTGGTCTCCAGCACTTACCGGGGCTTCCACTGGCCGTGCTTATCCATATATGGACCAGTCCGAAAACACACACTTCCTCATGATGAACACACTCCACAGATTCTCCAACCCAACTGAGGTTTTCACATCGGCGATCCGACGGTCCGGTCCTCAGGCCCTCACAGAGCACGGGCGCAACAATAGAACGCGTTTGGTCGGCTGCGCCCCGTGCACGACTGCGACGGGGAAAATGAACAGCTTAGCTGATCGGTAATCAGGGAGGGTCCTTCACTTCTGAACGCACAGAAAACGTGTTCGGACGGTGCGCGGTGCCTGCCGGTGCTTTATCCGTGCGGCTTTGGGTTTCAAAGAAACTTTCCAGCCAGGTCCCGCGCTGAGAGTAACGGCTCGGTGGAATCCACACTGCAATCCTACGCACTTGGGAAAGTCAAGATACAGTAGAGGCGGCCAGCCCCCTAAACCCCCCTCCCCTCCCTCCTCGTTTGCTTCTGCCCGAGCTGCGGCCACAGACCCGTCCCCCCACCACCACACACGCACACACACACGCACACGCACACGCACGCACACACAGACTCTTTCTCTCTCTCTCTCTCTCTCTCTCACACACACACAGACAGACTCTTTCTCTCTCTCTCTATCTCTCTCACACACACACACACACACACACACGCACCTCTTCAAAATAAGAGCTACACGCGAAACTTGCTTGAAAGTTTGGCTATAGTTGGATTCTAATCAACCTAAGTCGGAGTAGGTCCGCTCTATGGTCGGAGTAGGTCCGCTCTATTTTGTAGGCAAAAGCTGCGGTTGGTGGTCATGAGTCCGTCCGTCGCCTGCGGTCCTGCACGGGGACTCATGACGGTCACTCCCTGGCTCGTACATTATCAGCGGACTCCCGACCACTCTGCTCAAGTTAAGCACCATAATGCTGGTCGATTTCGGTTTATTCGGCCGAATGAGTGCAGAATAATTTTCTGTCCAATAAGGAGACCTGATTGTGTGTAGCCGACCCTAGACTGCGGCACTGCGCTAAAATCTTTGAGATCATGTTAGACCGCCAAAGACTCACTGTCAAAACCGTCCGTCTCCAGCGCGCGCCCACCCCGCGTCCTCTTAGGCGGCAACTACACAGCGGACAACTCGGTGGTCTGCAGCCCTAGTTTCAATGAAGGATGCTTGTGGTCAGGCCTGGCCGAGGGTGGGCAGATCTGGACTAAGGGGAAAAAGTGACTGGCATGTTCACTGGACTTGTTTAAAGCGATTATGTTTGCGGTGATCCACAGGCTGTAAAGATTCTCATTCATCCAGATCACAGTAGTCAGAAGGGCAAAGTTTTAGGCAACTGGACTTGTCGTAAAAGCGCCTAAATATGGTCCAGTTATGACCAGTGATCCAGGGGACTCTCTGGTTGGTGCGCGGGCGGTCACTTTTCCCACCACATACCAGCGCGCACCCGCGCGCTCCCGCGCGCCCCCGCAGCACGTGCTTATTTAACCCGCTTTCGGCCGGGGGTCCGGCACTAATGACAGCGTTAATCTGTGGCGCCCCCTAATGCCGAAATGTGTTGCGTAGGTTAACTAGTAAACCATGGAAAAAGTGAACTATAGGATGCTATGAACTCGGCCCTAAACACTACAGTAAGTGGTTAGAAACAGCTCTGTGGAATACATTATGACATAAGAAGTTCTAAAGTTCCGCTTTAGAGGACTAGTATGAGTTTAAAGAGCCTCAGGATCCAAGAGCAGGAAGGGTTGCTTTAAGAACTGCCTTAGAATTGCTTAAAGGGCCTTTAATGTCTTCATTCTGTCAGTAAATTAGCCTTGTGTAATCTTAATTCTCACTTTGGGTTCCTTTAGTCACACTCACACACACATCAACATCTGTAAATGCACACTCTCACACTCTTTAACATCTGTAAATGCTCAGTCACACACACACATTAACATCTGTAAATGTGCACGCACACACAAAACACACATTAACATCTGTAAATGCGCGCGCACACACACACACACACATTAACATCTGTAAATACAGTCACACACACACACAAACATCTGTAAATGCGCGCACACACACACATTAACATCTGTAAATGCACAGTCTCACATACATTAACATCTGTAAATGCAGTCACACACACACACACACAGAGGGTGCACATCATATTTCTTGATTTACACACGTTTTGCTCCACAGATACAACATTTCTTTAATTATCTATAATTTATTCAAATTTAACTACACACCAAACCCATCTAAATTCTCCACCATGACACACACACACACACAGACATGCAGTAAGACAGACAGACACACACACAAAGACATGCAGTAAGACAGACAGACACAGACATACAGGCACACACACCCATGCAGTAAGGCACACACACACACTAGCTTCATGGAAAGAGAATTGTGTTTTATTGAATCTATTTACAGACATAAAAACTAAATCATTTCAGAATTCCAAAGGTCTCTGATGGAGCTCTTCAGCCCACTGATCCAGCATGTCCAAAACACACAGACAGAAGACACCAGGGACCTCAGTCAGCACACACCCACTCAGACCCACTTTCAAACACACGCACAGATCTCTGCAGAGGGAGAGACCTGTTAGGGAGTGTGTACCTTGACCAAGTGTGTGTGTGTTCATCAAGACCAAGTGTGGGTGTCTATGTGTGAGAGAATCTACCAGTGTAAGTCACAGACATATGTTCATGTTAGGGTTGCCCTGGTGTGCGTGTCTGTGTGGATGAGAGGTGTGAGTGTTAAGTAAGTGTCAGGTGGAGTTGAAGAGGAAGTCTATCAGCCCCAACCCTGCTGCCGGTAGGTAAAAGAAGGACGACATTCTGCACATGTAGAACCGAATGTGTGCGCTGGCAGCCGACGCTGTGATGGGGTTCTTTGTCCTCGTCAGTTAGCATTGGCTGCCGTTTCACTAGCTGGTCTACACGGCACCAAATATTGTTGTTCTCCCACATACCCTAGAGTCCTCGGCAACGTCAAACAACAGGGTTGATTCACTCCAGATGACAACGCATTTCTACCATGACATCACGCTAACCACGCCCCCACCACATCTGAATTGGTTGGACACTAATGCAAGCCGCGCACACCGCACACGCCCCGCAGCACCAGCCTGCTAACTTCCGCTAACCGGCTAGTCCATCTGTTGGCACCACCGCTACGCTGCTGCAACACTGGCGAATCACCCAAAGCCAGGGTTCCAAGAGACGTCCCTGCCGGTCGTCCCCAAACAGTAGCATCGTGAACACTCATTATCACATTCACTATGTGGCTCCTTCCCTCCCAGGTCCTTACTCTTATTGACATATTAATTATGTTATCTAGCTATTTACCAGCTATTAACTGGGCCTTGCTTGTTAGCTTCAGTGAAATTGCAATAAGTGCCACTGCGGGGGAGAATAATCCCTGGAGAGACGGACGCCAGGGCAGCACAGCATGGTAGCAGCGAGCAGGGTGACACAACTGCTCCCAAAGTGGCGTCATCATAATGGAAAGAGCTTGGCTGGACAGCGTCATGGCAGAAATGTGTTGTTAAAAAAAAAAAACGTCCAGATGACCACTTTTAGGAAGAGGAGGAGGAGGAAGGGATTCTGCAGGATGAGTTAAGACTTCTAGAGGAGAGGTTGTATGTTCTAGAGGAGTTCTGGGTGCTGGAGGAGGAGTTATATGTTCTAGAGGAGGAGTTCTGGGTGCTAGAGGAGGGGTTATATGTTCTAGAAGAGGAGTTCTGGGTGCTGGAGGAGGGGTTATATGTTCTAGAGGAGTTCTGAGTGCTGGAGGAGGGGTTATATGTTCTAGAGGAGGAGTTCTGGGTGCTGGAGGAGGGGTTATATGTTCTAGAGGAGGAGGCAGGGGAACTGAGTATTGTTAAGGTTCCTCGGATCTGGAGTGTGTTATGCGGTTAAACAGAATACAGGCTGAGGTAGGTTCAGAGAGCTCATATTTATTGAATGTTCATTTCTGCTGCTTAACGTATAGAATGTCTGACTTGTGTATACATTATTCTGTCTGTAGGTTCTCATCAATAAAGCATATTTGAACTGTAGAAACTTGATTTCCATCCATCCAAAGTGGTGGGGAGGACTGAGCCCAACTACCAAGCCAAAGGCAAACATCATCTGAGAGAATAAATACAGAAACGTCTGGGGGGTAAATAACCATCTGGGGGGTAAATATCTGAGCTCACTGACCCGCAGCACATTGATCACCATGTGTGAAAGCAGCAGGAGGACGAGGAGCAGGAGGAGGAGTCTCTCCGACTGGACCCAATGGCTGTGCTAGGAAAGGAACCAGCTGAGGTGCCACTGTCATACTTAGTGATGGTGCTGCATGTGCAGCGTTTCAACTGGGGTTAAAAGTGCAGGATGTTGGATTGAGTGACATCTAGTGGTGAAGGTGCAGACTGCAACGAAATGATTATCTCGATGGTGGCCGGTCGGCACACCAAAAATAGAAGGCCCTCTGTGGTGTCAGTGGTCAGGTTTGTCCCTCCTTAGCTCCTGTAGAAGCACGGTAGACTCATGGTGGACTCATCCAGACTGCACCTTTACCCAACCCTTCACCCTCCTCAGCGTCATGATGAGTCACCAGCCTGCTCCTGCACACACACACACACACACTCACTCTCTCTCTCTTCTGCACTCACTCAGAGAGACACACACACGCACACACACATACCACAGA
This sequence comes from Tenualosa ilisha, assembly GCA_015244755.2. NCBI lineage: Eukaryota > Metazoa > Chordata > Actinopteri > Clupeiformes > Clupeidae > Tenualosa > Tenualosa ilisha. The sequence continues at coordinate 160,135 of PYXC01002466.1, read as the reverse complement.
CACACACACTCTCACTTGCACTTGTTGGCTGTCACTCCCTTCCTCCTTCTCCCTTTTGCAAAATTGCTTCTACAAAGTAGTCAGTGACCATCTCAGGAGAGGCTTCTTGTGCTGCTGCTGGGGCCACAATACCCCCCAGGGGTCAAGGGTGAAGGTGTAGAGGTCAGCAATATATATTAGGTTTTGTTTTGTTCTTAGAGGGTTTGTTACATTCATTTATGTGCCCAGGATGGAGCCCTGAGGAATCTCCAGCCCAAACCAGCGCACGCACGCACACACGCACGCACGCACGCACGCACGCACACACACCACACACACACACACACACACACACACACACACACACACACACACACACACACACACACACACCACACACACACACACACACACACACACACACAAAAACCAGGCTGGGACTGGTTGCTAATGGAGGACATCCCTTGAGTCAAGCAATGTTGTTAGTGTGGAAAATCCCTTGTGTCCAGCGCACAAGTACACACACACCTCTGTGATCATCAAGTACACACACACCACACACACCTCTGTGATCATCAAGCGCACAAGTACACACACACCACACACATCGTTGCTGAGGGACAAGTACGTGTGCCAGAGGAGCAGAGCGTCTGATGGTAGTGTGTGTGTGTGTGTGTGTGTGTGTGTGTGTGTGTGTGTATGTACTGTGGTCCAGCGGGCACATCCAAAATCAACTCCAGGGCTGATAGCAGCTGAAATGCATCACTAAAGAGTCCATCTGTCCGTCCGTCCAAATTCACTTGAACTCACCAGAGGTCTCAACATGTGTGGAAGTGTGTGTGAAGGTCTGTGTGTGTGGAACACGTGTGTGTGTAGAAGTGCTTCATGGTGCTGTCAGTCTCATGTCAGCTGATCCCTGTGTACAGTGTGTGTGTGTGTGTATGATGTCCGATTGTTGTTTACAGAGGGAATTGTCAGTTCGTTTATATTGTCTGTTTCTACATGTTTGGTGTTACATGTAGCGGTGTGTGTGTGTGTGTGTGTGTGTGTGTGTGTTAGACTGTGTGTCAGATCCCAGTCCTGTCGCTGTAGAAGGGTGTGACATGGAACATGTAGCAGTGTGTGCAGACTCTCACAGGCTTCATCTGACCGTATCTTGGCAACGGAGCAGAGTGGGAGGAGCAGCGAGAGCAGAAAATCTGGAAACAAACACACACACACACACACAAACACACACGCTATTATTTGATAGCGCTACGTCTAGATTTGTATGCTAGTGTTTAATAGCGCTAAGTCCAGATTTCTATGCTAGTGTTAAACAGCGCTAGGTCTAAATGTCTATGCTAGCTTTAAACAGCGCTCGGTCTAAATGTCTATGCTAGTGTACAATAATCTAGACTCTTTTGATCCGTGAGGGAAATTTGGTCTCTGCATTTTAACCCAATGAATCAGTGAAACACACACACTGAAGTGAAGTAAGGAAGGAAGAAGTCAACCCGGAGCAGTTGGCTGTCTGCTACTGCAGGGCCTAGGGAGCAGTGAGGGGTGAGGAGCCTTGGTCAAGGGCAGCCATGGTCCACTGGTCTGGGATCGAACCAGCAACCTGTCGTTTACAAGTCCAAAGCCTTCTTATTTGTGTGCTAGTGTCTAACAGCGCTACGTCTAGATGGCTATGCTAGTGTCTGACAGCGCTACGTCTAGATGGCTATGCTAGTGTCTGACAGCGCTACGCATTTAAAAGGAGGCTAACATTCATTTGATTTTCTCTTAGGACATTCAGACTAAGGTGACCAGACCTTTGAGATGAAAATCTGGGACATTTTCCTGAATTTTCCTTGGAAACCTGGGACATTCCTATTTCTAAAGTCAATCTCATTAAAATGAGTGACATTTTAGCTTCAAAAATCTGTGACAAAGTGGGTTTTCTTGTATTTTACTCTGGACAGACCACCAGAATCAGGGTCTTCTGTTCACCCAAATGTAGAGGTACTGAAGTAAACCGTCTAACTCCCCAGAACCCACACCCCCCCCTCTATACACACACACATATTACCTTTGCACAGCTCTCTCTCACACACACACACACACAAACACACACACACACACTACATTACCTTTGCACAGCTCTCTCACACACCCCCACCTCTATACACACACACATATTACCTTTGCACAGCTCTCTCTCTCACACACACACACACACACACACACACACACACATATTACCTTTGCACAGCTCTCTCTCACACACACACACACACACACACACACATTACCTTGCCACAGCTCTCTCTCACACACACACACACTACCTTTGCACAGCTCTCTCTCACACACACACACACACACACACACACACACACACACACACACATTACCTTGCCACAGCTCTCTCTCACACACACACACACTACCTTTGCACAGCTCTCTCTCTCTCTCACACACACACACACACACACACACACACACATTACCTTGCCACAGCTCTCTCTCTCACACACACACACTACCTTTGCCCAGCTCTCTCTCTCTCTCTCACACACACACACACACACACACACATTACCTTGCCACAGCTCTCTCTCACACACACACACACACACTACCTTTGCACAGCTCTCTCTCTCACACACACACACACACATTACCTTGCCAC
>PYXC01002466.1:125000-150000 GCA_015244755.2 Tenualosa ilisha | reverse complement strand
TCTCCGGGGCGGGGCAGCAGCAGCGTGTGCTCTGATTGGCTGACGGGGTTGAAGATGACGGTGGCTGACAGCTTCATGCCACCTGTTCTGTTGGCGATGACCTCGGCAGTCTCCGCCCCTCTGTCCGCCCACACACCGCTAGACACCTCCTCTGATGGGCGGGGCCTGGACCAACCGTTACACAGTGTGGCTGGGCCAGGAGTGTGATTGGGAGAGGGGCGAGAGGCGGGGCCAACCCGCAGCTCATTCTCATTGGTGATGGTGGCTGTAGCCCCTCCCCCCTCCAGGTCGTCCATGAAGAAGACCCGCTCGTCCTCCTGTGTGTGTGTGTGTGAGTGTGTGTGTGTGTGCAGGGGGGAGGGGTTTGTGCTAGAGGCCGTGCTGGACGGCTGGCTGCTGGAATGGGCGGGGCTCTGGCCCTGGCTGGGCGGGGACAGCAGTGATGTCATGTGGTCACCTAGGCGATGGACTAACATGCTGAGCTGCTCGTACTCCTCCTCATCGTACTGCATGGAGCACGCAAGCTCCGCCTCCACTTCCTGCACAATCCCCGCCTCTTCCTGCTCAAGATCTGCCTCTTCCTCCCTCTGCTGCCCCAGCAGGGCCACACCCACCTCATCCCATTGGCTGGCCTCCTCTGCAGGGGCAGGGGCAGGGGCAGGGGAGGTGGGGGAGGTGTGGGGGGTGCGGGGAGTTCTGGGGGGGTTGGGGCCACAGGGAAGCACACACTCCCCATCAGCGGAGATACACAGACTCCTCTCTAACGTCTGCAGCTCCCTCTCTGTCAGCGTCTGGAGCAGGTCCCTACACACACACACACACACACACACACACACACACACACACACAAGAGTGCGTGTCTCAGTATACGCTGTAATGCTACAAAATGGAAAAATATCAGAGTTCTGTGGTCACTCTTGGAAGTGATGCTAAGAGTCTCAAAGGACTGAATGAACTGTGCTAAGCTAAGCTAACCAGACTGGCACTTCAGCAGCATGGAGACGAGGAAGGGCAGTGGCTAACACTAACTCTAGGGGAGGTGGCTAACGCTAACTCTAGGGGAGGTGGCTAACGCTAACTCTAGGGGAGGTGGCTAACGCTAACTCTAGGGGAGGTGGTGGAATGTTCCTTTAATGATGCAACTTACTAATGATGGAATCTCTTGATGTCGTCCATGACAGTGTGTGTGTGTGTGTGTGAGTTTGAGTTTGAGTGTGTGTGTGTGTGTGTGTGCGTGTGCGTGCGTGTGTGTGTGTGCATACTAGAGTGTATGAGTGTGTGTGTGTGCATACTAGAGTGTATGGGTGTGTGTGAGTTTGAGTGTGTGTGTGTGTGTGTGTGTGCATGTGCGCGCGTGTGCATACTAGAGTGTATGGGTGTGTGAGTTTGAGATCGAGTGTGTGTGTGTGTGTGTGTGTGTGTGTGTGTGTGTGTGTGTGCATGTGCGCGCGTGTGCATACTAGAGTGTATGGGTGTGTGAGTTTGAGATCGAGTGTGTGTGTGTGTGTGTGTGTGCATGTGCGCGCGTGTGCATACTAGAGTGTATGGGTGTGTGAGTTTGAGATCGAGTGTGTGTGTGTGTGTGTGTGTGTGTGTGTGTGTGTGTGCATGTGCGCGCGTGTGCATACTAGAGTGTATGGGTGTGTGTGAGTTTGAGTGTGTGTGTGTGCGATGACGGCACAGGTGGCAGAGGTGCTTGAGCACTGGTGTGTGTGTGTGCTCATACAAGGGTCTATTGGTGTGTGTGTGTGCTCATGCAAGAGGGTCTATTGGTGTGTGTGTGTGTGTGTGTGTGTGTGTGCGCTCATACAAGAGGGTCTATTGGTGTGTGTGTGTGTGTTCATACAAGAGGGTCTATTGGTGTGTGTGTGTGTGCTCATACAAGAGGGTCTATTGGTGTGTGTGTGTGCTCATACAAGAGGGTCTACTGGTGTGTGTGTGTGCTCTCATTCAAGAGGGTCTATTGGTGTGTGTGTGTGCTCATACAAGAGGGTCTACTGGTGTGTGTGTGTGCTCTCATTCAAGAGGGTCTATTGGTGTGTGTGTGTGCTCATACAAGAGGGTCTATTGGCGTGTGTGTGTGTGTGTGTGTGTTCATACAAGAGGGTCTATTGGTGTGTGTGTGTGTTCATACAAGAAGGTCTATTGGTGTGTGTGTGTGTGTGTGTGTGTGTGTGTGCTCATACAAGAGGGTCTATTGGCGTGTGTGTGTGTTCATACAAGAGTGTCTATTGGCGTGTGTGTGTGTGTGTTCATACAAGAGGGTCTATTGGTGTGTGTGTGTGTGCTCATACAAGAGGGTCTATTAGCGTGTGTGTGTGTGTGTGTTCATACAAGAGGGTCTATTGGTGTGTGTGTGTGTGTGTGTGTGCTCATACAAGAGGGTCTATTGGTGTGTGTGTGTGTGCTCATACAAGAGGGTCTATTGACGTGTGTGTGTGTGTGTGTGTGTGCGCTCATACAAGAGGGTCTATTGGTGTGTGTGTGTGTGTGTGTGTGTGTGTGTGTGTGTGTAAACACCTTATTTTCCTGAGTAAAGTGCGGAAGGGTCTGAAGAGTTCTGACATGTCCTCTGCCTTCCTCTCCAGATTCAGAGGGCCATCAGCATACACCACCAGACCACTGAGGAAGCAAAACACACACACACACACACACACACACACACACAGCACGCACACAAAGCACGCACACAAAGCACGCACACAAAGCACGCACACACACGTAAGTGCACACAAACAGGCACACGCACGCAGGTGCACACAAACACACATACGTACACACACACACAAATTACAGCAACAGTACTAATGTGCTCCCACTGAAAAGGCTGTGGCCCCTCCCCACTCTCGATCATCCACAAAGATGACCCACTCCTCCTCCTGTGTGTGTGTGTGTGTGTGTGTGTGTGTGTGTCTTACCAGACAATGGCCAGTCTTGGGATTGTAAACATGAGGGCAGGTTCATAGTCATCTATCATATCCTGTGTGAGGTATCCTAGCTTCAGCGCCCTGCAAGCGCACCCACACACACACAAACACACACACACACACACACACACACACATGGACAGATGGTAAAAATTTCAGATGTGTGTGTTTGTGTGTGCAGTGCATGTGAATGTAATGTGTGTGCGTGCGTGTATGTGTGTGTGTGTGTGTGATGCATGTGAATCTAGTGTGTGTGTGCGTGTGTGTGTGTGTAATGCATGTGAATATAATGTGTGTGTGTGTAATGCATGTGAATCTAATGTGTGTGTGTGTGTGTAATGCATGTGAATCTAATGTGTGTGTGTGTGTGTAATGCATGTGAATATAATGTATGTGTGCATGTGTGTGATGCATGTGTGTGTGCAATGCATGTGAATATAATGCGTGTGTGTGTGTGTGTAATGCATGTGAATCTAATGTGTATGTGTGTGCCTGTGTGTGTATTGCATGTGAATCTAATGTGTGTGTGTGCGTGTGTGTGTGTGTAAAGCATGTGAATATAATGTGTGTGTGTGTGTGTGTGTGTAAAGCATGTGAATATAATGTGTGTGTGTTTAATGCATGTGAATATAATGTGTGTGTGTGTTTAATGCATGTGAATATAATGTGTGTGTGTGTTTAAGGCATGTGAATATAATGTGTGTGTGTGTAATGCATGTGAATATAATGTGTTTGTGTGTGTGTACAGCATGTGAATATAATGTGTGTGTGTGTGTTTAATGCATGTGAATATAATGTGTGTGTGTGTAAAGCATGTGAATATAATGTGTGTGTGTGTGTAAAGCATGTGAATATAATGTGTGTGTGTGTGTAAAGCATGTGAATATAATGTGTGTGTGTGTGTGTGTGTGTGTAAAGCATGTGAATATAATGTGTGTGTGTGTAATGCATGTGAATATAATGTGTGTGTGCGTGAGCATCTCACCTCTCCACAGTCTCACAGAACAGCACGATGACCTCTTGCTGGGTGTAGTACTCTTTAGGGGACTTCACTGGGACCATGGCTGAGACATAACTAAACACACACACACACACACACACACACACACACACACGAGAGAGAGAGAAAGAGCAGGAACACACACAGTGTCAAGGTGAGTCAGACCCATGGCACCTCAGACCATGCAGACACTGATGCACGAGTGTGTGTATAAGTGTGTGTGTGTACATAGTGAATTTATGTGTGTATCGCAACACAAATTGAACTTAGTCCACCTTCATGAATGCACTGCAGTACACAAGTGAGTGAGTGTGTGAGTGTGTGTGTGTGTGTGTGTGTGTGTGTGCATGTATATACCAGAGCTCAAACTCAGCGAAGAGGCTGTCGAAGTGTCGGAGCGCGTCCTTCATGCGTTGTGTGTATGCGTTGAGGTCGCGTAGCGCCTGGTCACGCGTCAGGTTCCGCACCTCCTCCAGACTCCGTGTCAGATCCTTGGCCAGCGGACGCATCGCCATGCTCTCGATCTCACGGTTCATGATGATGGAGCCTGCTGCCAGGCACTACAAGGATAAGACATCACTAATCAACCAGGCACTGCAGGGACAAGACATTACTAATCAATCAGGCACTACAGGGACAAGACATCACTAATCAACCAGGCACTGCAGGGACAAGACATTACTAATCAATCAGGCACTACAGGGACAAGACATCACTAATCAACCAGACATGACAGGGACAAGACATCACCAATCAATTAGGCACTACAGGGACAAGACATCACCAATCAATCAGGCACTACAGGGACAAGACATCACTAATCTGCCAAGCATCGCCATGCTCTCGATTTCACAGCTCATGATGATGTTACCAAAAAATACATCCCAAAAATGCGGGGTCAATCCAAGGAAGATGAACTGTTTTAGCCGAGAAGCATAAATTACATGAATCTACATTGTTTCAAGTTTGCTTTAGTTTGTCAATGTGTTCAGGTTTATTTTAGTCAAGCACTACCACACATGACCATAAGAGGGCACCACTGCTCCTCTCAGCGCCGCTCTGAGCAGATCCAGTACAGCAGGAGCAGATGAGAGTGAGGGAGAGAGAGATGAGGAGAGAGAGTAAGAAATAAAGAGATAGAAGAGATCATGGGAGCAGTGGACACTGAGCTGATGAGAGGGAGAGAGAAAGATAGAGAGACGAGGAGAGAAAAAGTGAGAGAGTGAGAGAGAGAGAGAGAGAGAGAGAGAGAGAGATGGAGAGTGAGAGATGAGGAGAGAAGGAGTGAGACATGGAGAGAGAGATGAGGAGAGTGAGAGATGAGGAGAGAAGGAGTGAGAGATTGAGAGAGAAAGAGTGAGAGTGAGAGATGGAGAGAGAGAGACAGGGTGTCTGCAGGGTTTAGTCAGTCAAATTTATGACTTTTTAAGACCTTTTTATGACCATTTTGATTTAAATTTATGACCTACACGAACTATTAAAGAAAACGTATTAGTCATTAAAATTCCTTTCAAGTTTTTTATTTACAGCAACAAGTTTTTTTTATTAACAGCAACAAATTGTATATTTTTCAGGTCCCATTTTTCAAACAGTCAAACGGAAGGCTCTCTTCTGGTTCAACACAGTACTTTCCACACTAACAAGTCAGTCCGTCTGTCCGTCCGTCAGTCCGTCAGTCAGTCAGTCAGTCTACATGTACCTCAGTTCTTCCGCCTTAATGGTGATCTCCTCCTCAACCTTTTTTAATTCAGTCATTTTTTCCGCATTCCGCATGCGATCAGCTCCGGTCAAGAGCGGTGCGGAGGGAATGCTGTATCCGAAGCCATCCGCATGCGTTCAAATTTTTAAACTCCTCCGGCACGGTCAGGGCACGGTAGTACGACCGGAAGTTGTTGTTGCTATGGCGCTGATAAACTTAATGTCATTCATTCGCTTCGCGCTGTACAAGATATTGTCATTATAATATAATTATATGATATTATATAATTACAATTATAATTTGCACGTCAATCCTCACACACCAAGATGTGTCAAAATCGAAATGAACTGTAATCAGTATGAAAAATTAAACAATAATTTTCGTAAGATTTTGGTATTATTGCATCATGCTCCCTCCAAAACTGTATGTTTTCATATGTCTGAGGAAGTTCGCTATAGCCTATCAAGATTACGATGACATCGACTAAATGCTTCAAACCAACATGTCATTCCTACTGTCCCTACCACTTCATTACCCGTCACAGGACAGGTCGTACAAAACTGTCTGACCAGTGACGGCCAAAATTAGCTTCTCCGATCCGTCCGCCATGTTTCTTTCCCATCCGAACCTTCGGACCTGTGTTCCGAAACATTTTGTGAGATAGTACGATGTCCACGGGGTGGCGTAGTGCGGAATCCGGAGTCACATACCGCATGTAGTGTGCAGGCGGCATTACGATGCCTGATGTCTGTTACTGCACTGTCGCATTAATGGACCTTGTAGTTCTGGAATAATATGTTACCAGCCAGATTTCCTCAGATAGAACTACAGGTGAAACTGTCAGGATAAGCGATCTGCATACGAAAATATTTTTGATTGGCTGAAATACGGCAGGGGTCCTTCGACGTCCCACCAGTGGTAACCAGTGGCAACCGCAATGCATTTTATGGGTTTTTGCTGCTCACTGCCCTCGCAGCGTATTTTCTTCGTAGTTCTAGTAGTCTACCAAAGAATGAATGAGCAGATAATTTTAAGACGTGTAATTTATGACTTTGAATGAAAAAAACGAATGTTTTTATGACCTTTTATGGCCTAAAATTCTCATTATGAAATTTATGACTTTTTATGACTCCGCGGAAACCCTGGAGAGAAGAGGAGAGAAAGAGTGAGAGTGTGAGAGACATGGAGAGTGAGAGTGAGAGATGGAGAGAGAAAGAGTGAGAGTGAGAGATGGAGAGAAAGATGAGGAGAGAGAGAGTGAGAGATGGAGAGAGATGAGGAGAGTGAGAGTGAGAGATGGAGAGAGAGATGAGGAGAGTGAGAGTGAGAGTGAGAGATGGAGAGAGAAAGAGTGAGAGTGAGAGATGGAGAGAAAGATGAGGAGAGAGAGAGTGAGAGATGGAGAAAGAGATGAGGAGAGTGAGAGTGAGAGATGGAGAGAGAGATGAGGAGAGAGAGTGAGAGATGGAGAGAGATGAGGAGAGAGAGAGTGAGAGATGGAGAGAGAGATGAGGAGAGTGAGAGTGAGAGATGGAGAGAGAGATGAGGAGAGTGAGAGTGAGAGATGGAGAGAGAGATGAGGAGAGAGATGAGGAGAGTGAGAGTGAGAGATGGAGAGAGAGATGAGAAGAGAGAGAGTGATCTGCACCTCTGCTCCAAACCACAGCTGTCCTGCCAGGTTGTCATGACGAATCTCCTCAGGGAATTTGACACAGAAGTCCCTGTTGGCCCGGTCGCCTGGGATACACTCCTCCATGATTTGGCTAATGATGTTCAATACGTTATCCTGCAACACACACACACACACACACACACACACACACACACACACACACACAAACAAGTTATTTGGGCTAGACTCCTCCACAATCTGGCCGATGATGATGATATGCTTTATTGTTCAACACGTTATCCTACAACACACACAGACACACACACACACACACACACACACACACCTTTCTCACTCACTCACTCACTCTTTCACACACACACACACACACAAACACTCCTTTCTCTCTCTCTCACACACACAGACACACACCTTTCTTGCATGTGCTCTCTCTCTCTCTTTCACACACACACACAAATCTCTCCCATTCACTCACACACACGATCAATACCACATCACCTTTCACACAAACACACACACACACACACAGATATCCCTGCAGGTTGATAACGCTGTGAGCCAAGACTAAATGAGAAATCTAGGACACCTTATCACCTTCTAAAAGGTAGATCATGACCTCATTAGTGTGTGTGTGTGTGTGTGTGTGTCTAACAATGATTAACATAGCTTGTGTGTGTTGTGACTGTGTCTGTTGAATAACGAGAGTGGACATGGGTCAGCTGTGTGTGTGTGTGTGTGTGTGTGTCTGTACACATGTATATATGTATGTGTGTGTGTATGTTTAACAACTGCAGTGAAGAATGGTTAGCTGTGTGTGTGTGTGTGTGTGTGTGTGTATATGTGAGCCTGCATAAGTGTGTGTGCCTGTGTGTGTGTGTGGCGCGTGAGTGCTCATTTATATATATATATGTATGTATGTGTGTGTGTGTGTGTGTGTGTGTGTGTGTGTGTGTGTGTGTGTGTGTGTGTGTGTGTCATTGGGTCAGAGAGTCCTGGGTGGAGTATCACATCTAACCTGCTTCTATTGTCATGGTAACCTGCCCTCTTGGAAAACAAGGAATTGAAAACAAAACCAACACCAGGTAGTGTGAGTGTGTGTGTATGTGTGTGTGTGTGTGTGTGTGTATGCGTATGGGTGCATGAGTATCTGTGTGTGTGTGTGTGTGTGTATGCGTATGGGTGCATGTGTATCTGTGTGTGTGTGTGTGTGTGTGTGTGTATGCGTATGGGTGCATGAGTATCTGTGTGTGTGTGTGTGTGTGTATGCGTATGGGTGCATGTGTATCTGTGTGTGTGTGTGTGTGTATGTGTGTGTGTGTATATGCGCGCTTGTGTGTATGTATGTGTGCGTGTGTGTGTGTGTGTGTATGTGTGTATGTGTATGCGTGTGTGTGTGCGGATGGGTCTGTATATGTGTGTGTATGTATGAGTGCATGTGTGTGTGTGTGTGTGTATATGTGTGTATGCGTGTGTGTGTATGTCTGAATGTGTTTGTGTGTGTGTGTGCGGAGATGTGCTAGTAGTAAGTGTGTGTGTGTGAACACATCTGTCCACAAACCTGCAGCATATTTCCGTTACTGTAATTCCTCCCTCATGTTGGGATCCAAATAAATGTGTGTGTGTGTGTGTGTGTGTGTATGTGTGTGTGTGTGGTGTGTGTGTGTGTGTGTGTGTGTTACCTGACAGGAGCGGAACTGGTTGACCAATAGCGTGCAGCGCTGCGGGTCCTTCCTGCCGTCCAGTCCGTCCAGCTCCATGGCGACCTGGTTGAGTTCCTCATCAGCGTAGTAGAACTGGGCCAACAGCTGGGGGTCTGTCCGCTGGAGACACACACATAATAGACACACACACACACACACATTAGACATGGACACACACACACATGATATACATATATACACATTAGACACACAGTAGACGCACACACATTATACACACATTAGACACACACACACCTGCACATTATACACACACATTAGACATACACATACATACATTATACACACAAACACACACATGCATGCAAAATAGCTGGACTAGTTTTGGAGTATTTTTGTTACATTCTACCTATGTGTGTGTGTGTGTGTGTGTGTGTGAGTGAGTGGGCGTTGAAGAGTGCCAATGTCAGCAGGTTTGTGAAGAACTAGACTGCAGCACAAGATTCAGGGATTCAGAAGCCAGTTATCGACAATGACCCCCCCGCCCCCACCTACAGCCACAGCACACACAGCACACTCACTCACTCACACACACTCACACTTCAGGGGGTGGAGTTTAAAGACACAGAACTCCTAATCAGTGCAGAAAGGTACAAAAGTCCAGGGAGAGCTGCATGTGAGTGTGTGCGTGCGTAAGAGTGTGTGTGAGTGTGCATGCATTCATGAGTGTGTGTGTGTGTGTGTGTGAGTGTGAGTATGTGAATGTGTGTGTGTGTGCATGCGTTCATAATAGGGTTGGGAAGATTCACTGATGTGCATCGGTAAATCGATATGAACATGTGCGATGCGGTTGCATCAACGGAAAATCGTCTGCATCGGTTAAAAATTCGAATGAACTCGAGATGCACCACATCTAAAATATCTGCATCGATAAAAAACAAATAATATGATATATTTCATAACTTCAAAAATGGTCTATTTCTGGTTTGAGTTCTCTTTGCAGCTGACATTGGACATGTTCGTCTTTGGATTTTCATTTTTCTTTCATTGCATATTTGTTCACTGTAAATAGACCCTTGACTCGATCCCGTTTGACTTTTTGGTCTTTGTATGTTACTCTGGGTTGGCTGGTTGGAACATGTATGCAGTCATTCACAAGTGTGTGTCTGTGTGTGTGTGCATGTTGTCATAAGCGCGCGAGTGTCTGCGTGCGGGCAAAAGTGTGTGTGTGTGAGTGTGCATGCAATCCTAAGTTGTGTGTGTATGTGTGTATGCGTGTATAAGTGTGTGTGTGTGTGTGTGCACAAGTATGTGTGTGCGTGTGAGTGTGTGTGTGCACAAGTATGTGTGTGCGTGTGAGTGTGTCCGTCTATAAGTACGTGTGTGTGTGTGAGTGCGTGTGTGCATAAGTGTGTGTTTGTGCTATGTGTGTGAGTGTGTGCTCTCGGACAGGGACATGGCACATGCTTGGCACATGAACAGCTCGGACCCATAAGCAGCTTTACACACACACACACACACACACACACGCACACACACAGACCAGCAGGAAGTTATTATGCAACAATTAATCCTGTTATGTCAGCGATATGGGGGGGGGGGGGGGGCACAAAGAGGAAAGAGACACAGAGAGAGAGAGTGTGTGTGTGTGTTTGAGAGAAGAAAAAAGAATGAGAGACAGTGTATGAGTGTGTGTGTGTGCGTCTGACCGAGAAACCAAAGAATGAGTGACAATGTGTGTTTGTGTTCCAGAATGGGAGGCATTGTGTGTGTTTTTCCGTTTCTTTGAAAGATAGAGTGAGAGAAAAAAAAAAAGTGTGTGTGTGTGTATGTGTTCACTTGTTTATGGAACCCCATTAGCTGGGCAAATGTACAAGTGTGTGTGTGTGTGTGTGTGGACAAGAATGCATGTCAGTGATGCTAGTATACTGTGAATATTTGAGAATTAACCCACCCCTTGTTCTGTACCAGCTGAAGTTTTCTGGAGGCACTGAACCATAGAATATGACAATCCTCCAGCTGACACAGACAACTCATCACTTCCTTCTAACTAACTAAGGGTGCAACTCATGTTATTCACTACTTCACTGGACAGTCAACTCAAGTAGCTCTGATACCTTTAGCTGTAGCTATTTTGCTAATGCTAATGCTAAAGCTAAAGAACTGGCTCATGCTTTATTATTCAAGTGTTTTTCTTTTGGAAGCAGTTTGTGTGGTTTCACACAGTCCTCAACTTCTTGTTCTTGACTTGATTTAATGTCTCTCCCTGACCTGCTGCTGTCTGCAGATAGACTGCCGTGTCGTCTGTGTCCATTGTTACTGTTGTTGTCTGCAGGGCTCTAGACTAACTTTTGGCACTGGTTGTACTGGTACGCCTAACTTTTTTTCTTGGGTGCACAAGCACAAAAGTTAGGTGCACACAAATTTTTGATAGCATCGCATTTATAACACCGCAGTTTTACGGGTCCATTTTGCATTTCAAAAGGTAGCTTTGTGAAATCGTTTCTTAAAAAAAACTCTGGGTCATCGTCGCCATCCATCATGACCGGTTCAACCCATATACTGTTTGGTTCAACCACTGACTGTATATAACGTAACATACAGTCTATGGGTTCAACTTGTCTATAATTGATGAAGTACTGGTGAGGGAGGCTCACTGAAGCAGGCCTCAGTTTTTTTTTGTTTTTTTTTTTACTGTTTATGGACCTTGATGAGCGTTCGGCGGCAAACCGAGCTTCAATCTGATTGGCTAAAACCTTTAGGTAGGGAGGCCAAGTAAAACTGGCCTTCCTAAATGGCAGTATTTCACCAGTTATACTCTGTTCATGCGAATAAACTAGGATAGAGCTGAGCACTGAAACGTAACGCAGGCTATAGCCCATAAATGTAGTGTTCGGGGGCGCTGTTTTGCTCGCTACTCCGATCAAAGAAAAACAGGACAACAGTAAGTTTAACACGGCAAATTTGGAATCTAAAATGTGCGTTGTTAATCTAAACTCCTGAATATTTCTTTATTGAATATTATGAGGAGGCCACGCCTCCCTTGGCCTCCAGGAGAAAACGCCACTGGTCCGAAATATATACACTCTTCCCTTTTTAGACTCTGGCTCGGAGTCAATCGGACCAGGGCTTGAAATAACCTGGGAGGTTGATGATGGCTCCGTGCCAGAACATTGGTTCTGATTTTCTGCTTAACTTGGCGAAGAAATTGTCAATTGTTCTTTTCATTGTTGTGCACTCCGCTTTGTGTGACTATCTTTCACCTGCTCCCTGCAGCACATGCATTTACAAACGTAGACACGTACAGGAACATCTAGACCATAGCCAATCAAAGGGAGGTCCCGCCTTTCACTATATCTGATTGGTTTAGACCACAATACGGCCCTTATGTGTATCTGTTGTTGAACCACAGGGAGACTTGTTAACTATTTTTTTATAATAATTTTTTTTCCCCTCGAACGGCTGGTTGCACAGGTGCAACCTCAATTTTTTTTAGTCACACATTTAAGAAATTAGGTCGCGTCGGCAACCAAATTGGTCGCACTTTAGAGCCCTGTGTCTGTGTCCATTGTTACTGTTGTTGTCTGTGTCCACTGTTACTGTTGTTGTCTGTGTCCATTGTTACTGTTGTTGTCTGTGTCCATTGTTACTGTTGTTTTCTGTGTCCATTGTTACTGTTGTCGTCTGTGTCCATTGTTACTGTTGTCGTCTGTGTCCATTGTTACAGTTGTCGTCTGTGTCCATTGTTACAGTTGTTGTCTGTGTCCATTGTTACTGTTGTTTTCTGTGTCCATTGTTATTGTTGTCGTCTGTGTCCATTGTTACTGTTGTTGTCTGTGTCCATTGTTACTGTTGTCGTCTGTATCCATTGTTACTGTTGTCGTCTGTGTCCATTGTTACTGTTGTTGTCTGTGTCCATTGTTACTGTTGTTGTCTGTGTCCATTGTTACTGTTGTTGTCTGTGTCCATTGTTACTGTTGTCGTCTGTGTCCATTGTTACAGTTGTCGTCTGTGCCCATTGTTACTGTTGTTTTCTGTGTCCATTGTTATTGTTGTCGTCTGTGTCCATTGTTACTGTTGTTGTCTGTGTCCATTGTTATTGTCGTTTGTGTCCATTGTTACTGTTGTCGTCTGTATCCATTGTTACTGTTGTTGTCTGTGTCCATTGTTACTGTTGTTGTCTGTATCCATTGTTACAGTTGTTGTCTGTGTCCATTGTTACTGTTGTTGTCTGTGTCCATTGTTACTGTTGTTGTCTGTGTCCATTGTTACTGTTGTGTCATTTACATTACTACTTTTATGTCGTTTGCGTATGTTGCTGCTTTGTCAATCAAAGCAGCAGGAGGTGAGCAGTGCATTGAGGTGAGCAGTGCAGGAGGTGAACAGCACAGGAGGTGAACAGTGCAGGAGGTGAGCAGTGCATTGAGGTGAGGAGTGCAGGAGCTGAACAGCACAGCAGGTGAGCAGTGCACTGAGGTGAGCTGTGCAAGAGGTGAACAGCACAGCAGGTAAGCAGTGCACTGAGGTGAGCAGTGCAGGAGGTGAACAGCACAGCAGGTGAGCAGTGCATTGAGGTGAGCTGTGCAGGAGGTGAACAGCACAGCAGGTAAGCAGTGCATTGAGGTGAGCTGTGCAGGAGGTGAACAGCACAGCAGGTGAGCAGTGCATTGAGGTGAGCAGTGCAGGAGGTGAACAGTGCAAGAGGTGAGCAGCGCAGGAGGTGAGCAGCGCAGGAGGTGAACAGCGCAGGAGGTGAACAGCGCAGGAGGTGAACAGTGCACTAGGTGAACAGTGCAGGAGGTGAGCAGTGCAGGGGGTGAACAACGCAGGAGGTGAATAGCGCAGGAGGTGAATAGCGCAGGAGATGAACAGTGTACTAGGTGAAAAGCGCAGGAGGTGAGCAGTGCAGGGGTGAACAGTGCAGGAGGTGAGCAGTGCAGGGGTGAACAGCGCAGGAGGTGAGCAGTGCAGGAGGTGAACAGCGCAGGAGGTGAAATGTGCAGGAGGTGAACAGCGCAGGAGGTGAACAGTGTACTAGGTGAACAGCGCAGGAGGTGAGCAGTGCAGGAGGTGAACAGCGCAGGAGGTGAGCAGCGCAGTGCACACACACAGCTGTTAAGCAGGCGAGAGGGAGGACACAGACAGACAGACACACACACACACACACACACACACACCACACACACACACACACACACACACACACACACACACACACACACACACACACACTTCAGCCGTTAGGCAGGCAAGAGGGAGGACAAACACATAGACAGACACACACACATGCTCTGAGGACCACAGAGAGGCTTTAACAGATATGGCCAACCACTGAAGTGGCTCTTTAATAATTCAGCACAGACATTTGATATGTCTTATGAGTCTCTTCCCTCCCAGCATCAAACTCACACACACACACACACACACACACACACACACACACACACACCATCTGAAGAATCTCTTCCCTCCCAACATCAAAAAAGACACACGTATGCACACACACATATTGTCTTATGAATGTCTTCCCTACCAACATCACCACACACACACTTTTAGACCAGCAGGGTACTCTCACAAGAAAATGTCTGACCTGAACACACTGTCAAATGAAAGAGTTGGGTCTCTCTCTCTCTCTCACACACACAGACACACACACACACACACACACACAAACACACACACACACACACACACACACACACACACACAGATTGGCCTCCCATTCATATCCTGACTGACTAATGAAGCCCAGAGCAAATGATAGCCTAGCAGGAGCACAGAGATGATGACAACGCCATGTCAACTCCACACCAAGGGCTGTCATTATTTGTGATTGCTTAGTCAGGTCTGAATGCATCCCCTGCAGCCAGACTGAGGGCTGTCATTATTGGTGATCGATTAGTCAGGTCTGACTCAGCACAGAACCAGTGCTTTTCTCTCTCTCTCCCCCAGCCTTGCAGCTCAGAGGCTGCCGGGAAACCAGAGGAGCTCAAAGGGTAAAGTCCTTCCCCAGGAGAGCTGGTGTGTGTGTGTGTGTGTGTGTGTGTGTGTGTGTGTGTGGTCCTCAGGAGGACCAGTTAATGAGTAAAGACCATCTACTTCTGAGCTGTAAACATATAGCTCATCCAGCAAATCAACTATGGAGATCCAGCTCTAATACTCTACTATACCATACTATATCTATCATACCATACCCGTCTTACCATACCATACCATACCTAACCTACCACACCTTGCCATACTATACCAAACCTAACTTACCATACTATACCATATCTAACCTACCACACCTTACCATACTATACCAAACCTAACCTACCATACTATACCACACCTAACCAACCATATCATACCATGCCATATGTAACCTACCATACTATTCCTAACCTACTATACAAACCCACCACACCTAACCTACTGTACCTATCCCACTACACCATACCTACCCTACCTAACTTACTGTACCTGACCACCAGTCCCCATACCTGACGACCGCTCCCCGTACCTAAACTACCATACCTGCCCACTGTCCACCTGACCACTGCTGCTGTAGCCTGGAGTACACTACCTAACCACTAAGGCTGGGTTCAAAAGAGCAAATCATAATGATTCTTGTTCTGAAAATATAATATTGATTAATTATTTTGTGGATCAGTCTTTTGTCTACAGTATGTCCGCTTAATATATCCGCTATATTCACGTGATGCTCACTTCAGAGCCCAGTCATTTCAAACAGAGGCTGCTGCGCTGAGATCAGTGTGAGGGCTATCCATATGACTTGTGGCACTGCTTTGGATTTGAAAAGTTTGATGTCTGCTAATGAGTGGAGGCTTTAGTGTAAACCAGCATTTCTCAACCAGGGCGCCAGCAAGTAATCATAGTACAACATCTAGGTCATGATGAGCTGCGGTTCATTTTATTATGGCCTGCATGGGCCTATTTCACAGCAGCCATTTCCCCAAGAAGTAAGATGGTGAGCACAGGTGTTCTATTGGCTGACAGAAGTGAGATGGTGAGCACAGGTGTTCTATTGGCTGACAGAAGTGAGATGGTGAGCACTGGTGTTCTATTGGCTGACAGAAGTGAGATGGTGAGCACAGGTGTTCTATTGGCTGACAGAAATGACACCTGTGCTCACCCTACTACTTTTGGAAAAATGGCTGCTGTGAAATAGGCCCAATTGCTTTCTTATTTGGTCAACAACTCCTGGGAAGAAAGGGGCCTTTGAAAGAAGGAAGGGAGACACAGGGGAGGGTAACAGACAGAACCAGAGATAGAACATCCAGATCAGGGCTTCATCTGTGGAAGAACAACAAGGAGCTGTGCTGCTGCACTTCCAGATCTAGAGCTGCTCCACCTCTAGCTGCCAGATTGCTTTGCTCTAATGTAGGATGTCTCCAACAGTGGTGATGCTTTGAAATCACAGATTTACTAATTTAACTATTTTATTATTCATTTTTTCACATGCACACTCTCTTTCTTATCCATCTCTCTCAAAACTGATCCCAAAAGCTGGCAGCCCTAAGATCCACATCCATCTTGATGATATCTACTGTGCATCAATCTGAAGTTGTAAGTCTTTTTAACTCTACAGGAGAGTACCAGATATTCAGGCCCATTTCTCATTAGACTCCCCATTATCAAAAGTTCACTTATTATGAATGAAGGCATGAGGCAAAATAATTCATCAGTAATCTATAATAACCATTTGAGTAACATATGGCTGTTGTGTATATGACACCTTGACAGACACAGTACTGCTAGACAGTATTATGATCAACAGGGTGTGTGTGCACAGGTGGCCTTGCAGGCCTATTTTGGGGTCCAGGGCTTTTTCGCTGATGGGGCCAACGCAAGATGTTTCAGTTGAACAGGCTAAATGACCAACATTTCCCAAGTTTGCATAAGTTTGCTGCTGTGTCTGTTATTCTCCAACTTCTGACTTTCCCATCTGCGGTGTCTTTCTCACTACCTGACAAACATAATCAGCTGCACCTGTAGGTTTATTTCTTTATTTATCAGTGCCACCTTAAACACAAGTAGGCTGTGCTACATGAATATTAGTTCCTGATTTAGTTTGTTACCATGTATGAATGGTTGAGAAACACTGATGTAAACATACTGACTATGAAATAGTGCTCCACTTACTCATTTCATAACCTGGTTTGGAAACTAAAATGGTTCTAGAATCAATATCGGATCGGATTGTATCGTGAATCGAACTGAATCGTGACCTTGAGAATCTAAATCAAATTGATTCAGAAAATCTCGATACCCAGCCCTACTAACCACTGCTAACATATAGCCCCATACATTACATAATCACCGCCAACCTGTAGCCCCATAAACTACATAACCACCGCTAACCTGTAGCCCCATACACTACATAACCACGGCTAAGCTACAGCCCCAATACATAACCACCGCTAACCTGTGGCCCAATACACTACATAACCACCGCTAACCTGTGGCCCAATACACTACATAACCACCACTAACCTGTGGCCCAATACACTACATAACCACCGCTAACCTGTAGCCCATACACTACATAACTACCGCTAACCTGTAGCCCAATACACTACATAACCACTGCTAACCTGTGGCCCCATAAACTACATAACCACCGCTAACCTGTAGCCCCATACGCTACCTAAAAATCACTCTCCCATGGCCCCATGCGCTACCTAACCACTGCTCACCTGTAGCCCCATACGCTACCTAAAAATCACTCTCCCATGGCCCCATGCGCTACCTAACCACTGCTCACCTGTAGCCCCATACGCTACCTAAAAATCACTCTCCCATGGCCCCATGCGCTACCTAACCACTGCTCACCTGTAGCCCCATACGCTACCTAAAAACCACTCACCCATGGCCCCATACGCTACCTAACCACTGCTCACCTGTACCCCTTACATCACCTGACCACTGCTCACCTGTAGCCCCATTCACTACCTAAAAACCACTCACCCATGGCCCCCATACGCTACCTAACCACTGCTCACCTGTACCCATACATCACCTAACCACTGATCACCTGTAGCCCCATACGCTATCTAACCACCGCTAACCTATGACCCTATATACTACCTAACAACCTCTCACCTGTAGCCCCATACGCTATCTAACTACCTCTCACCTGTAGCCCCATACGCTATCTAACCACCTCTCACCTGTAGCCCCCCACACACAGGAATCCTACTGTCATTACGAGTACAGTGTCCTACGCAGACACATACACACACGCAGACACAGGAATACTACTGTTAGTACGAGAACGGTAGCACTGCACTTCACAGTACAGACCCAGGGTCCAGTTCCGTCAGTTACCACAGCACACTCACTGCTGTGTGTGTGTGTGTGTGTGTGTGTGTGAAGAGAACCCTTGGCCCTGAGCGCTCCGCTCACGCATCGCTCACACGCGCGTCAAAGGAGTGGTTACCTATTCACCTTCCGTGGGCTACGTGAAGCGTTGCTGAATTGCATTTTCGGATTGCCTCCGCTGAAGCGGTGAAAACTTCTCTACTCTTGCCGCATGACGAGCAAGCGGCAGCCTATTAAATGCATGCGTGGCACAGACAACAATCAATCAAACCAAAGCGTCAAAGGTGCTCTACAGTGACTGGCTTTTGACAAGCGTAGGAAGACCCACTGGCGTGCGTTAACGCCTGTGCCCCGACTGAGCCTTCCGTCCAAACGAAACAAGGAAGGGTTTCCACACTCGCACGGTGATGTGGCTCGCATTCCATGGCTGCCCGCCTTCCCCCGGCACTCCTCATCGTTAACGTTACTTCACTCAGCTCACGCACTGCTAACGTTACAGAGAATCGAGGTTAAGCCTGGCACAACACATTAGTAGCTTGCCAAAGAATCGTCGTAGCTCTGTGGCAGTTCATGACAGAAAGTTAATGTTATGTTGACGGTGTGTGTGTGTTTGCGTGTGCGTCACCTGAGCGAGTAGTTTGAGCCCCCCAAAAATCCTCATGAAAATGGGGATGTAGAGATCCACTTTGGCTGACATTACTGCGAGGCAAACACTCTCAGACATAACATAGGTGTCATGTCTAGGCCATCGTAAACAAGCAGTGCTAAAAAGACCAGCCAGCAATCCCACGGGCAGGCAGGCACACTACACAACTAGCCATCGCAGTTAGCGCTAGCCACCTAGCCTACATTCCAACACGGAGCAGCGAGGCGACTTATCCCAAATGGACCCAAGGCTCTCGCCCGTGAGATAACATTAACGTTAACGTTAGCAGCGGTTAATTTAGGCGCTCCCACTACACTATCCCCATCTTTCAAAAGGAGACATTTATTGTAACTTACCTTTGGCTTGTACAGCCACTTTCGGAAGCGATTCATCCTTAGCTTTCAAGCCACCTTCCCCCGCCTTTGTCAGAGCCTTCCCGAGTGTTACCTGAAAAAGCCCAGCGCTACCTGGAAAAATAGGCTAGTTTTGTTAGCTACTCGCTATCCTTTGCGCTGACTGAATGTACGAGATTACAATCCGTAAGTGTGCGGCCCAGTATCTCGATGGGGCAGCCGTATATCACGCTTGTTGGTGTGACTAGCATTGGGACGGCGCGGAGCTCGCTTCACTCGCAGCGACTGTACATTGTTGTCTACAGTAGGCAGGCAGCGGACGGCACAGGACGGGATCGGTTGGCTTGCTGCTGCTGCTGACAGTCACGTTGACACAACAACGCCACCCACTTTCCCCACGCATACGTCATTCCCTTGCAATGGGTGCGTTACACAGTGTCGGGAACTTCTCTCATAATAATAATAATAATAATAATAATACTAATGCGTATTATTTTGAAAATACACAAGTATATTTTAAAAATACTAATAGGGGATTTAGGTTGATTAAATGGCTCCAAATTGGCAATGTCTGGCTCACTGGTCTGGCGACGAGAGAAAAATACTTGGATGAGACTATCAAGAAGAAACAGTTACTACAGGCTTCTCTAATTCGAGACCAGTGATTTTAGTTCCACTCTGTTCATGTATAGCCCAAGAGAACAGATTTGTAAAAATCAGAAGGGAGAGAAATGACTCTTAAGTAATAGTAGCAGAGAGGGTTTGGCGTATGCTGCATTAGAAATCGGAGACAGTCAATAAATTGGTCCCATATACCCTACAGCTAATAATATGAAGTTCTGTGTGTTTCTGAAGCTCATTAACTGCTCCAAAGCTCTCGCGCCGATGTGTTTACAGTCGCTTGGCAACGATGGGGCGCCCGACCAGGAAGTATGTCAGTAAGATCCCTGATGTCTTTAGGACAGGAGCAACACGGATTTTATTACTTATTGACGTATGCGCAAGTTGAACTGGGTAGGGATTCATCAAAAAGTCGATATTAGAAAATGACAAACTATAAAGACCTTCTGAAAGAGGCCACCACACTCCTCGACACATTTCATCCAAACGAGCAGTGCGTGGAGATCTTCATGGAAGATGCCTCCAAAATTCTCGAGGTAGGCCTATGTTTACACCTTCAAGTTTAAATTTTAAGTAGACCTCACTATCTCTTCACATGCAGTAATGCTGACTATATGTAATGGCAATGTTTCATTTACCTAGAAAAGTATAACACAGGGGATAAGAGTTTTCTCCTGGATTTGGTGTCTGGATGCATTGAACAGAAGAAGGTTCTGGATGTTGTGGTTAATACTTTCTATGATCATCATGGGAAACTTGTGCTGAAAGCTGACTATAACGCGTTTTCTGGTAATTTATTATACTAATAATTATCAGTAATCTCTGATTATAAAAGGAAGCAAATATACAAGTAAGCTTGTAATTTAGTTTGTTTACTGACTACAACATTAAAATTTCCAGTTATTTGCTACATTGCCGTTTTTCTGCTTGATGATATTGGGTTGCAAAGCTTCAGCAAGATCATTAAGTCACAAGACCTCTCAAAGATGCACAAAGTAAGTGCAAATCTTTAAACAATCCACCAATTTACAGTGTTTGTTTTCACTTAAAAAAGTGAAATGATCTTAATGTGAACTAGTCCTCATGAAATGGTGAACTATTAAAGTGAAATAATTCTTTTTTCCCTCTGTATCACATGATATGTTCACATGACATACTTCAATATTGCTGTTGCTTATTTGGCCAAAACTGATGTTATGTTGAATATGGGCAGAAGTTCGAAACCCTCATAACCAAGGGACTTGAGAGGTGTTTTTTTTGGTGTTATTTGATATAGTGTACTATTTGGCTGCTCAGGCTATGGTAGTAAAGTGGAGACTCTTTACTTTTTTGACCAAGCCCAGGCCAGTGCTCTTCTCTGGTGGTGATGAGTTTCCTGTTGCATCCTTGTTGCCTCTCTGTTGCTAGTTCCTGAGTTTCCTCTTCAGCATCCACAACCTGACCACCTGGATCCAGAGTGCGTGGAGTCAGATCTACGACAGTGTTTATGTGGAGCACAACTGGATTGGTCCTCTGCTCAGGTGCTGCTCTTCTACAGATCGGCTGCATTTTATCATCAAATTTCTCCCCACATGTACTGAGGGAGACATCTCTTTTCCAAGACTACAGCTCCCAGGATTCTTCAGTAGCTGTTGGGAAATAACTTCATGATGAGACACTGTAGCAAAGATGGCAGATAGGCAGAGCAAGATACTGTTTTAGCCACTTCCTGTAACCACGATTACCTTTGGGGGGGGGGCACTAATCCCCCTTTATGCAGTGCAGAGGGATGCTCTGGAACATTGAGGTCTATGGCAGAACCCCTGAATTTCACAGAATATTTAAAAGCCTGATTATTCATTTATGTACATACCAGGATACAAGGAAAGTTTATTGTCACATGCATATAGTTACAGGGTGTGTCTGTTGTCAGGCTGCTTTGTGCATTAATGGTGGGGGAGGGAATAGGTGCATATAGTGCAGTAGAGGAGGGATTGTGGTGTGTGTCAGTGCGTGTGTGTCTGTGTGTGTGTGTGTGTGTGTTGGGGTGATGGATGAGGATGGGCGTAGGCAGTGGCTGTGGTGGAGTGTGTGTGTGTGTGTGTTGACAGGGATGGGACAGTGTGCTGTGTGTATGAGCGGTAGCGGTGCTGTATGGATGTGTGTGTGTGTGTGGGGGGGGGGGGGGCAGCGTGCCATGTGTATGGGGGGGTGCAGAAGAGCAGGGCAAACTGAATCTTTGGGTTGTCAGGTGTTTGGGTGGATGGATGGTGGAGAGGAGAGGTGGAAGACAGACAAACCTTCCAATGTCATGAGAGTATGACTCTCCACTCTGGAGAAAATCACCTTTAATTCAGGTGTGCCTTGTTCTTAGTTTGGTTTGGTACTGTCTCCATCAGCCAATCACGTCAACAACACGCCTATTTAAAGATCTGAACCAATCAACCAATCACTTTGTTCCCAGAGACATGAACTAACATGAAGTGTCTTGCTCTGCCCATCTGCCATCATTGACTGCAGTTCTGTGTGTTTGATGTTTTGATGATTTTTTCTCATTCTCTTGTGGAAGTGTAACTTTGGCCTTCACCCCTAGGTGGCGCCCTAAGATAGAGGAACTGCTAGAGGATTTGGCACACAGGATATTCAGTGGCAACCTGCCCAAGAAAACCCCGGCCAGTCACACACAGCCAAAAGAGTTTTCCCTGACTAAGTCCAAACCCCGCCCTCTTCCAGTCCCAGAGCCAATCCCAGCACAGCAGAAACACCAGCCAGTTAGTTCCCAGCACACACACAAACACACACACGATCTCTCTCATACAACCATACACACACACATATACACACACACTCTCTCTCTCATACAAGCAAACACACTCAAACACACAATCTCTCACGCACACACACGCGCGCCCAATTTGTCTCTCATACAAGCATACACGCACTGTTTTCTCTCTCTCTCTCTCTTTCTGCAGCTGTTTAAGGATTCCTCTTTAGTGCAGCCTACACATCTGCTTAGAAAGTGTGTGTGTGTGTGTGTGTGTGTGTGTGTGTGTGTGTGTGTGTGTGTGTTTCCTCTTGTCTAGGTAAATCCCAGCATCTTTAAACCACCCAAAGAGCAACAGATTCTGGTGGACCTCCGTCAAAAGAACCGACAGAAAGCTCAGGTTAGCAGCACATACACACACACACACACACACACACACACACACACACACACACACACACACACACACACACACACACATACTCAGGTTACCAGCTTGACGTGATGTTGATGTGGCACTGTGCTGCTGGTCAGCTGTCTTTGAGAAGACACACACACACACAAACACACGCACACACGTGCAGAGGGTCAGCTGTCTTTGAGAACACACACCTACACACACACACAAACTCACACACTGTCTGAACGTATTCACTGAACACGCTGTTCCCCAACACACACCTAACTGGCCCTGTGGCTGTGCCATCTCCTGTAGCACCTGCTCTACGTGCAGAGGGTCAGCTGTCTTTGAGAACACACACCTACACACACACACAAACTCACACACTGTCTGAACATATTCACTGAACACGCTGTTCCCCAACACACACCTAACTGGCCCTGTGGCTGTGCCATCTCCTGTAGCACCTGCTCTACGAGGCCAACATGCAGCAGTTCAAGTGTACCAAGCCCCAGAAATCCCACAGAGCTGAGGTCAGTCCACACACACACACACACACACACACACACATTTATTGATGTCCACAATTCAGAATAAACATGCACAAAGATTTAACAGAAGCAACAGTTTCTCAGACATGATTCAGTCATATGATATACAGTACATATGGACAGACAAACACACACACACACACACACACACACACACACACAGACACACACATATATGCATCTCACACACACATGTTGAAGGGTGTGGGTGTGTTTGTAAGTGTGTGTCTGTGTTTTGAGTAATGTGATGTGGCGTGTGTTGTATGTTGACGTGTATTGTGTAAGTGTGTGTGTGTGTGTGTGTGTGTGTGTGTGTGAGAGAGAGTGTTTGTGTGTAATATGACGTGTGTGACGCACGTGTATGTGTGTGAGAGAGTGTTTGTGTGACGTGTGTGTGTGTGTGCCAGAGAGAGTGTTTGTGTGACGCGTGTGTGTTTTTGTGACACGTGTGTGAGAGAGAGAATCTTTGTGTGACGTGTGTGTGTGTTTGTGTGACGCATGTGTGTGAGAGAGAATGTTTGTGTGACGTGTGTGTGTGTGTGTGTTTGTGTGACGCATGTGTGTGAGAGAGAGAATGTTTGTGTGACGTGTGTGTGTGTGTGTGTGTGTGTGTGTGTGTGTGTGTGTGTTTGTGTGACGCATGTGTGTGAGAGAGAGAATGTTTGTGTGACGTGTGTGTGTGTGTGTGTGTGTCCTGTCAGAAAGTGATGTCTCGCATCAAAGAGGCTCAGGAAGCTGAACTGAAATTTGATTCTGTCTTCACCTCTGGAACTCCAGCTACCCACAAGGTTTGGCATCACACACACACACATACACACACACTTTATCAGTTCCATTGCATTATGCATAATGCTCAAATGTGTATGTATTTTTGTGTGTGCGCATGTGTGTGTGTGTGTGTGCTGTTTTGCTCAGGTGAACAGTTTGCCCATCAGACTGAACACCACCACTATCCTACGTGAGGGAGCATTCTACAACAAGCAGCTGGAGATGGAGCTTCGCAGGTGTGTGTGTGTGTGCGTGGGTATATGTCTGTGGGTGTGTGTGTGTGTGTGCGAGGGTATGTGTCTGTGATGGTATGGTTATGTATCTGTGCTTGTGTGTGGGTGTGCGTGGGTACATGTGCTTGTGTTTGTGGCCGTGTGTGTGTGCGTGGGTATGTGGGTGTGCATTGGTGTGTGTGTGTGTGAGTGGGAGATGCAGGGTGATGCAGGCACTCACACTGTACACATGTGTGTGTATGGGTGTGTGTGTGTTTATAAGTGTGTGTGTGTGTGCGTCTGTTTAAGCAGCAGCACGTGGCAGAGTGTGTGAAAGATCACTCTGTGTTTCTGAGTTGTGTGTGTATTTGTTTATTTCAGGGTTCGTCGTGCTTGAAATCCTTGAAAACACTTGAATTTTAATGGTGCTTTTCCAAAGTTTGAAAAGTGCTTTTGGGT
>PYXC01002466.1:105000-115000 GCA_015244755.2 Tenualosa ilisha | reverse complement strand
TCAGTGATGATGGGTTATAGTGTCAGTGATATTGGGTTATAGTGTCAGTGATATTGGGTTATAGTGTCAGTGATATTGGGTTATAGTGTCAGTGATATTGGGTTATAGTGTCAGTGATGATGGGTTATAGTGTCAGTGATGATGGGTATGTGAAGCATTTCTCCATAATCACCATTACAGAAAAAAAGCTAAACATGACTTAATGTCCTACATCAGGGATGATCAATCAGCAGTAGATCACTCAGCTAAACATGACTTTATGTCCTACATCAGGGATGATCAATCAGCAGTAGATCACTCAGCTAAACATGACTTAATGTCCTACATCAGGGATGATCAATCAGCAGTAGATCACTCAGCTAAACATGACTTAATGTCCTACATCAGGGATGATCAATCAGCAGTAGATCACTCAGCTAAACATGACTTAATGTCCTAAATCAGGGATGATCACTCAGCACTTGACCAGTAGATCACTCAGCTGTATGGCTGTTGCTGTTGTCTGTGTTTTTAACATTCTAAGGTTATGTTGTGTCTCATGGTGATGCATAAACTGCATGTTATGTGTGTGTGTGTGTGTGTGTGTGTGTGTGTGTGTGTGTGTGTGTGTCTTGGAGCAGAAGGCTCTAGATGACCATCAGTGGGAGGAGCTTGAGAAGAGCTTACAGATGAGTGTCCAGCAGGGGGCACCAAACACCAGCTGACAAGGACACGGGACACACTTTCTCTCTCACACACACACACATAAAGACATGGGCACCCTCAAACACCACACACACAAAGACATACACACACACGCACACACACACACACAAGCATGGCTAAAAGTGTAGTTGTGTACTTTTGACATGGATTCTCAACATGCACATGTTTGCTGTGTGTGACCTGATGTTTGTATGCTGTGGCTGCATGAGATCAGTGAACACCTGATCTACATCACTGAACAGCTCATCTGCAGCTGCAAGTGTAATAAAATGAGACAATGTTGGCAAAGCTGTTGTACTGAGTGTATGGGGCCTCCCTCCTTATGGACCTGTTGTACTGAGTGTATGGGGCCTCCCTCCTTATGGACCTGTTGTACTGAGTGTATGGGGCCTCCCTCCTTATGGACCTGTTGTACTGAGTGTATGGGGCCTCCCTCTTTATGGACGGGAGAGAACATGAGTGTGTTGATGATACCTGAGCAGATGAGAGACCCACAGGTGAACTCCAGGCGCACTGTTATACAGTTTATTCATGTTATTACTGTTATTACTGTGCATACAGTGATGAATATTTACAGAAATCAAATAAATGCATCTGATATGTCACAGATGTGTGTACAGAAATATACAACATGCATGTTAACCAAGGGAGGGAATCCAGAACCAGGCATCAACTGACCTGAGAATCTAATGCTTCAGTCTACTGGAGCTGAATTGTATGCATCTCACCATCTATCCTAACCTAACCTTAGGAGCAATCATCCTGTCTCATCTCTGCTGCCATGTTTTTAAGATCATGGACCTGACCCTAACCCTAGGAGCAATCATCCTGTCAGATCTCTGCTGCCATGTTTTTGAGATCATGGACCTGACCCTAACCCTAGGAGCAATCATCCTGTCAGATCTCTGCTGCCATGTTTTTGAGATCATGGACCTGACCCTAACCCTAGGAGCAATCATCCTGTCAGATCTCTGCTGCCATGTTTTTGAGATCATGGACCTGACCCTAACCTTAGGAGCAATCATCCTGTCTGACAATAGAACTAAAATAGACAATGCAGCTCTACATAGTTTAGAGGCACACCAGGCTAATTTAACCAGGTTAATTTAGCAGCTCTGTGATTCAGTGATGATAGCAAATGGTTCATTATAGGGGAATAAAGGCTCTCTGGGCCGTAAAACAGAAACTGAATAAAACTGGAATCACATTTCTTACCTTGTCAGTCAACGCAACACTACGCTTGGTATGCCT
Organism: Tenualosa ilisha; assembly: GCA_015244755.2. NCBI lineage: Eukaryota > Metazoa > Chordata > Actinopteri > Clupeiformes > Clupeidae > Tenualosa > Tenualosa ilisha. The sequence goes on along the minus strand of PYXC01002466.1, from coordinate 113,044 downwards.
TTACATTTCCATTACAGTTCTGCATTTAGCAGACGCTTTTATCCAAAGCCACTTACAACTCATCAACTATCAAGTGTTCAGGGCCAGTCTCCCCTACAGCAACTTAGGCTTAAGTGCCTTGCTCAAGGGCACAACGGTGGCAGCCGGGATTTGAACCCACAACTTTTCAGACTACTTACGCGCTAGCCAGGTTCCTTAACCACTACGCCACCACCACCCTTTAACATGTAATAAGCTATTATGGCCACTGTAGTAATATAGGTCACATTAGAGGTCCATGTTTTGATACTGAAACCTGTGTAGAAAACCATCTCTACTGGAAGGAACTGATAAAGAATCAGACTGATAAGAGGGATTGATAATGGCATCAATATTGATTAAAAAAATCATGTAAAAAAATGTGTAAAACAGTAGCACACACAGAACAGCTCCGGTTCTCATCTTCCTCCAGCCCAGCTACTCCAGTAACTGTGAACAAAGAGAGAAGAGTTAGAGCAGGAGTCGGCAGGCCTGAAATTTAGAGTGATTCATTTGGAATGATTCCTTTATTTTTGATTTTTTAGACACAAGATCAACATATTTTATGTTGGAAATACAGCTACATAATTATGGTCGTTAAAACCAATTGGCCTGTTTATTGGCACGCAAACCAACAAAGACATTTCTTATGGGCCTGGCATGTCAAAAAGGTTGCCGACTCTTGAGTTAGACCCTTGAGTTAGACTCCTGAGTTAGACCCTTTGGTTAGAATCTTGGGTTAGACTCTTGAGTTAGTCCCTTGAGTTACACTCTTGAGTTAGACCCTTGAGTTAGACTCTTGAGTTAGACCCTATAGACTCCTGAGTTAGACCCTTTGGTTAGAATCTTGAGTTAGACTCTTGAGTTAGACCCTTGAGACTCTTGGGGTGGAGGATAAACATCCAGACTACAACACCATTACAAACTAACTCAGTGCAGCTTGCTAACATGAAACACAAAAGTTTCTGAAGTGTGATGGTATCTGTTGCTCTGGTAGCACCAGGAAGAATCAACAGCTAACTTAATGATCCAAATAATCAGGCTGCTTCATCTTGGGCAGGGTGTTTCTTATGTCATTTTAACAGACACTGACAAACGGTGGCCTAATAGTTGGGCCTGCCTGCATGTCTGTAAAGAAGGTCCCGTTTAATGTTCCAGGCTGAAAAGTGTGTGCTTGTGTGTGTGTGTGTGTGTGTGTGTGTGTGTGTGTGTGTCTGTATATCTGCAAAGTAGGGCCTGTGTGATGCCCCAGGCTGAATAGTGTGTGCTTGTGTTTGTGTGTGTGTGTATCTGTATGTGTGTAAAAAAGGTCCTGTGTGATGCTCCAGGCTGAATAGAGTGTGTGTGTGTGTGTGTGTACCTGTATGTATGTGTATGTGTGTGTGTGTCTGTGTGTGTGCCTGTATGTATGTATGTGTATGTGTATGTGTGTGTGTGTGTGTGTGTGCCTGTATGTATGTATGTGTATGTGTATGTGTGTGTGTGTGTGTGCCTGTATGTATGTGTATGTATGTGTATGTGTGTGTGTGTGTGTGTGTGTGCCTGTATGTATGTATGTGTGTGTGTGTGTGTGTGTGTGTGTGTGTGCCTGTATGTATGTATGTGTATGTGTGTGTGTGTGTGTGTGTGTGTGTGTGTGTGTGCCTGTATGTATGTATGTGTATGTGTGTGTGTGTGTGTGCCTGTATGTATGTGTATGTGTGTGTGTGTGTGTGTATGTGTGTGTGTGTGTGTACCTGTATGTATGTGTATGTGTGTGTGTGTGTGTGTGTGTGTGTGTGCCTGTATGTATGTATGTATGTGTATGTGTGTGTGTGCCTGTATGTATGTGTATGTGTGTGTATGTGTGTGTGTGTGTGTGTGTAGGAGCCATTCCTTTCATTTTTGTTTTGTTATAAAAGCTCCTGTAAATATTAGTGTTTCCCTTTAAAGGTGTTGAACTGGACTAGAGTGTAATTGTATGTTGCACATATTGTGCAAGTTTGTTCTGTTGATTGTCCCCCTGTAGGAGCGGCAATATTTCCTATATAAGGTGGTGTGTGAGGTGGCCAGACGCTGTAGTGGTGCCAAACAGTCATTGACCGTGAGCATCCACGTCCTTCCGTGCGCCACCGCGCCTGTGTGTCGGCCTGCCGCGCCAAGCCAAAGACAATTAGAATGTTGATTTGATTTATAAACTTGTGCTGCTTTTGTTCATCCTTTTCTTTGTCAATAAATCCACTCATCAAAAGGAAAGACAATAACGCATCCTCATCCTTTCACGCCTCAGACTCAGACAGGGAAAATGGGAAAAGTTTAAAGAATCTATGGAAACAAAGTTAAATGGAAAACTTAACCTGTTTTTACCACTACAGTGTGTGTGTGTGTGTGTGTGTGTGTGTGTGTGTGTGTGTACCTGTATGTGTATAAAGAAGGGCCTGTGTGATGCTCCAGGCTGCTGCTTGTAGTTGGCCTTCAGTTTAGCCAGCCGACTCAGCACACGCAGCCTCTCTGGTGTCCACATGTGGGAGCGGAAATTCAGGATACACACCAGCTGCTTCTCACTGCAGCACAACACACACACATCACACACACATCTCACACACACACACACACTAGACACATCACACACACACACTGCATACATCAAACACACACACACTGCATACATCAAACACACACACACACACTAGACACATCAAACACACACACATCAGACACACACACACTACACACATCAAACACCCATACGACATGCATGCTCTAATATACAGCATCATAATATAGTGTACACCACTGCAAATCATAATATAGTGTACACCACTGCAAATCATATTTTATCAAACTGAATAGTACCCCCCCCCCCCCCCCCCCCCAACACACACACAGTTCAATTTTTTGTGTCACAGTAATAATAAATTGTGGCACGTCATCTGACATGTCAGGAACCTTGCATTTCCCTTCAGCCAATCAGCTCCCTGTATACACCACAGCCTCTGGCAAGAGAGGAAGCAACTCTGCTCGGCTCCACGGAGGCACAGATGTGCTGGGAGAGGAACTGCAGCCACAGGAGCAAACATGGCAGATTTTGGTGCAAAATGATGCCACGCCCCTTGTGTACTTCCTGGTTTGTCATGTGTCTCTTGTTGTTCCTGTGTTCCTGGTTTCCTTGTGTGTCACTTCATTTGTCTAATAATCTGTCTCACCTGTGTCCCTGATTATTGCCCTGCTCTCTGCCCACCTGTCCTGTGTTATTGTCTGCTTATTTAGTTCTGTGCTTATTTTGCTAAACTTGGAAGCTGCTTTGGATTACCTGTCTTGTGGGAAACCACCTGATTGGTAATACACCTACAAGCCATCAGAAGGTGTGAAGTACTAGCACAGCTGGGTCATCAGAGATCAATTGGTCGTTGGCCACTCCTATCAGGCCTATAGTTTCTGTCTGACTCTTGGTGGGCGGTCTCAGCCGGGTGCAGTCAGTCATTGTTCCTATTAGCAGGAGCGACACTGAAGCGTCAGCGGAAGCGTCAGCCCTTTTGTTCAGCCCTCCTCGTGTGAAGACTGACTGGGGTAAAGATGAGCGTGTCTACCTGCGCGTGTCCACCAAGCAAGGACACCGCCCTAACTAACTAATCACCATGTCCTATTCCCTGTAACTTCATCTTCTGTGCAAACTTCATCTTGCCACAATGTGTCTTCACTCCATTCCAGTTGTCTCCAGTCGTCGCAGATTCCGCTTCCACAAAAGGAAACGGATCCTTGCAAACCTCCGCTCTACACATCATGTCTCGTCATCCACGAACAACTCCTTCACCGTAGGTTTGTGGAACTGTCAGTCTGCAGTGAACAAAGCAGACTTCATTTCGGCTTATGCGAACCATCCTTCTCTGGACTTTCTGGCTCTCACCGAGACCTGGATCAAACCAGAAAACACTGCCACTCCTGCTGCACTCTCCACCAACTATGCTTTTTCCAACACCTCCCGCCCATCCAGGAGAGGGGGTGGTACGGGGCTGTTAATATCAGACAAATGGAAATATACTCAACTGGTACCATCTGTCACATACAGCTCCTTTGAATACCATGCCATCTTGGTAACGGCACCGGTCAAAGTACATCTGTGTGTTATCTATCGTCCTCCAGGTCAAATGGGCGATTTCCTTGAGGAACTTGACACTCTGCTTTCCTCCATCCCTGAGCATGACTGTCCCATGCTTGTTCTCGGTGATATGAAAACCACTTAGACAATCCAGGTTCTACCGAATTCCTATCTCTGATGGACTCCTTTGAGCTACAGCGGGTTCACAGCCCTCCGACTCACAAAGCCGGTAAGGAACTTGATCTCACTTTCACCAGGAAGTGCGCCGCTACTTCACAGACAGTTACTCCTCTACATCTATCTGACCATTACTTTATTCAGTTCAAGGTTTCCCTCTGTCAGCAACCATCTGCTCCTACTCCCTTTGTCTCTGTCCGTCGCAATCTCCGGAATCTATCTCCTACTCACTTTTCCTCCTTGGTGGCGTATGCTCTACCACCGTCTAGAAGTTTCTCCTCTTTTGAGGTTGATGACGCCACAGACTCACTCTGTTCTACGCTGAGATTCTGCTTGGATCGTGTGTGCCCTCTGTCTACCAGACCCGCACGACCCACCCAGTCTCATGCGTGGCTTAATGACTCACTTCGGTCAATGCGCACTAACCTCAGAGCTGCTGAAAGGAAATGGCACAAAACTAAGAATTCGGCCAATCTAGCACAATTCCAAGTACTACTATCTTCCTTCTCATCCAGTGTCACTGCTGCGAAAAAGGCTTTCTATCATGACAAGATTAACAACGCCACGGACACCAAGAAACTCTTTTCCACCTTTAAATCTTTACTAAACCCACCTCCTCCACCTCCTCCAACTAACCTCACAGCTGACACTTTTGCTGCATTCTTCACTAACAAAGTTGCAGCTATTAGTAGTCAGTTCTCAAACCAATCTACACAGGTTCCTTCTCCTAGCCTCTCCACACCAACTGCTTCCTTTTCTTCTTTCACTCCTCTCTCCGAGGCAGAGGTGTCTAAGCTTCTCACAGACAGCCGGCCTACCTCTTGTCTTCTGGATCCTATCCCAACAACCCTTCTTCAGGCCATAACCCCCACAATTGTGACAGCAACCACACATGTGGTCAATGCGTCACTAACTAGGGGTACATTTCCCACTGCCTTCAAACAAGCCCAGGTAACACCATTGCTCAAAAAACCATCCCTCGCTCCCACTCAAGTGGAGAACTACCGGCCTGTCTCTCTTCTTCCCTTCCTTTCCAAAGCCATTGAACGAGCTGTCTTTAAACAGGTCACAGGATTTCTCACTCAGAACACCCTCCTCGACTCCAACCAATCCGGCTTCAGAAGTGGCCACTCCACTGAAACGGCGCTTCTGTCTGTGACGGAAGCATTAAAAGAGGCCAGAGCGGCAGGTCAGTCCTCAGTGCTCATCCTGCTGGACCTATCAGCAGCATTTGACACGGTCAACCACAGCATCCTACTGAACAAGCTGACCAACATTGGGATTGATGGCACAGCGCACTCCTGGTTCAAGTCCTATCTTACTGGACGGTCATTTAACGTATCTAGCTAGGACAGACATCGGCACTTCACCAACTCACCACAGGAGTACCCCAAGGATCTGTGCTGGGGCCCCTTCTCTTCGCACTGTACATCACCTCGCTGGGCTCAATCATCCACTCCCATGGCTTCTCTTACCACTGCTATGCGGATGATACCCAGCTCTATCTGTCCTTTCCGCCGGACGACTCCACGGTGTCATCACGGATCTCGGACTGTCTCTCCGATATATCTGCATGGATGAAAGGACATCACCTCCAACTAAATCTCTCCAAAACTGAACTGCTGGTCCTCCCAGCCAAACAAGCCATACATCACGACATCGGTATCAAGATCGACTCCCTGTCTGTTTCTCCCACCAAAGTGGCAAGAAACCTAGGTGTCATGATCGATGACCAACTGACCTTTGCAGATCACGTTGCCTCTGTGGCTCGGTCGTGCCGTTTTTCCCTATTCAACATAAGAAAGATCAGGCCGTACCTAACCCAACATGCAACCCAGCTCCTGGTTCAGACCCTGGTTATCTCTCGTCTTGACTACTGCAATGTCCTCCTATCAGGCCTACCAGCCTGTGCAGTGAGACCGCTACAGATGATCCAGAATGCAGCTGCACGTCTGGTCTTTAACCAGCCAAAAAGGGCACATGTCACACCTCTGTTCATTGAACTTCACTGGCTGCCCTTGGCTGCTCGCATTAAATTCAAGGCACTTATGTTGGCCTACATGTCGGCCTAACCCTAGGTGAATGATGGCTCTGCTCCCATCTACTTGAATTCTCTTCTGAAGCCCTGTCACCCGACGACCACTACGCTCCTCTAAGGAACGTTTTCTAGCACGGCCAACACCTTGTGCAGGTCGGTCCAGACTCTTCTCATATCTGGTTCCGCGCTGGTGGAATGACCTCCCAAGTGCTACCAGATCAACTGATACCCTCTCCACCTTCAAGAAACTTGTGAAGACTAAGCTCTTCCAAGAATATCTCCTGGCGTAAACTTTGAGAATGCACTTAATAATTTAATTTCTCTACATTGTGTTACACTATTGCACTTTCAACTTAAAACAGTGCAGATTCTATGTTAGCAATACACACTCCTTGTTAGTTCATTGTGTTGTAGCTTGAATGTTATCCTCTTTTGTAAGTCGCTTTGGATAAAAGCGTCTGCTAAATGCCTAAATGTAAATGTAAATGTAAATGTGTTGCCGTGGTTGTCTCTTTGATTGGTTAATTGTTGAATCAGAATGTGTGTTTCTTCCCTGAGTCCTGTGTTGGTTCGGCTGTTTGATCTCCTGCGTCTTGTCCTAACCTGGAAGTCACTTTTGGATTTGTGTGTCCTCAGCACAAGCTGACTTCTCATCCTGAGAATAGTCTTCCTGCTCACCACACCAGCCTCGAGTCTTACACTTTGGTTCCTCCTGCTCACCACACCAGCCTCGAGTCTTACACTTTGGTTCTTCCTGCTCACCACACCAGCCTCGAGTCTTACACTTTGGTTCTTCCTGCTCACCACACCAGCCTCGAGTCTTACACTTTGGTTCTTCCTGCTCACCACACCAGCCTCGAGTCTTACACTTTGGTTCTTCCTGCTCACCACACCAGCCTCGAGTCTTACACTTTGGTTCTTCCTGCTCACCACACCAGCCTCGAGTCTTACACTTTGGTTCTTCCTGCTCACCACACCAGCCTCGAGTCTTACACTTTGGTTCTTCCTGCTCACCACACCAGCCTCGAGTCTTACACTTTGGTTCTTCCTGCTCACCACACCAGCCTCGAGTCTTACCTTTGGTTCTTCCTGCTCACCACACCAGCCTCGAGTCTTACACTTTGGTTCTTCCTGCTCACCACACCAGCCTCGAGTCTTACACTTTGGTTCTTCCTGCTCACCACACCAGCCTCGAGTCTTACACTTTGGTTCTTCCTGCTCACCACACCAGCCTCGAGTCTTACACTTTGGTTCTTCCTGCTCACCACACCAGCCTCGAGTCTTACACTTTGGTTCTTCCTGCTCACCACACCAGCCTCGAGTCTTACACTTTGGTTCTTCCTGCTCACCACACCAGCCTCGAGTCTTACACTTTGGTTCTTCCTGCTCACCACACCAGCCTCGAGTCTTACACTTTGGTTCCTCCTGCTCACCACACCAGCCTCGAGTCTACACTTTGGTTCCTCCTGCTCACCACACCAGCCTCGAGTCTTACACTTTGGTTCCTCCTGCTCACCACACCAGCCTCGAGTCTTACACTTTGGTTCTTCCTGCTCACCACACCAGCCTCGAGTCTTACACTTTGGTTCCTCCTGCTCACCACACCAGCCTCGAGTCTTACACTTTGGTTCTTCCTGCTCACCACACCAGCCTCGAGTCTTACACTTTGGTTCTTCCTGCTCACCACACCAGCCTCGAGTCTTACACTTTGGTTCTTCCTGCTCACCACACCA
>PYXC01002466.1:95000-97500 GCA_015244755.2 Tenualosa ilisha | reverse complement strand
AGCTGAACCAGGCAAGACATGGTGGTCTTGATGTTCATCAGTAGGAGGTGACAGAGGGCAGCTAGTCCATGGGCTGAACCAGGCAAGACATGGCCTCCTGCCTGCTTGTCAGCAGGTTGACGGAGGGCAGGAGGGCAGTGAAAGTAGAATCATCCAGCAGGTCAGCTGCTGATCTGAAGAACATCTGACTAGGCTAGCCTACTACGTGGTAAGCGCCAGTAACATTGCATTTGGAAAGCAGCACGGTCCAGAATAAACAATCCCCTAGTCCAGGTGAGATCAGAAAGTACAGTGTGTATACTAGTGTACTATCTTACACATGTAGTATATTTTAGATCAGAAAGTACAGTGTGTATACTAGTGTACCATCTTACACATGTAGTATATTTTAGATCAGAAAGTACAGTGTGTATACTAGTGTACCATCTTACACATGTAGTATATTTTAGATCAGAAAGTACAGTGTGTATACTAGTGTACTATCTTACACATGTAGTATATTTTAGATCAGAAAGTACAGTGTGTATACTAGTGTACTATCTTACACATGTAGTATATTTTAGATCAGAAAGTACAGTGTGTATACTAGTGTACTATCTTACACATGTAGTATATTTTAGATCAGAAAGTACAGTGTGTATACTAGTGTACCATCTTACTGTGTTCCCTGGTCTTATTCCCTTGTATTCCACTGCAGAAAGGTCAATGGTCATTACATCACTTAGAGGTTCTTAGACTGCATGACTAATAGTACTGAACGCAGAATGATTCGATAGTGTTTTATTACTTGTAGGCTTTTACTTGAACGGTTTTGATCAAAATACCTAAATGTCTCCAAGCATCTAAATGCAATTTGCTGTAGTTGTACTTTAGTTGGAGGTGAGCATTGACTAGTATAGGTAGCAGAGGTAAGCACGGAAAGTGGTGACTGAATGCATTTGTCCTGAAACAACGCAAAAGAGAACACTGTTTGGATGTTGGGAAAGTGTTAAGAGTTTTGAGGAAGGAGACACTGCACTGAGACAAGTGTTTAAATGATCAGCAAAAACTGTAATAAAACACTACTGTCAACAAACACTATGTCTACATTTCAAAATGCAAAATATTCTCAGTACACAGTAACTCCACCCAAACACTCAATGGCTCAAAATCAAGTAATCTACCAAACAGTAGCACATGCTTTCAATACACAATCAACATGGCCTCAATCGTAGCACACTAACTGCCATTAGCATAAAAATCGATGCGTTACTAAAACATGCAGTCAATCATAGCACACTAACTTTACTAAAGCCACATTAGTTTTCATATGTCTACTGGTGCCTACACATAGTACTGCACACAAGTCACATCTATCATTTGGTCTTTCTTTCACTTGACATACCCTGTGATATCTCTTTCACTTGACATACCCTGTGATATCTCTTTTACTTGACATGCCCTGTGATATCTCTTTCACTTGGCATACCCTGTGATATCTCTGTTACTTGACATACCCTGTGATATCTCTTTTACTTGACATGCCCTGTGATATCTCTTTCACTTGGCATACCCTGTGATATCTCTTTCACTTGACATACCCTGTGATATCTCTTTTACTTGACATGCCCTGTGATATCTCTTTCACTTGGCATACCCTGTGATATCTCTGTTACTTGACATACCCTGTGATATCTCTGTTACTTGGCATACCCTGTGATATCTCTGTTACTTGGCATACCCTGTGATATCTCTGTTACTTGACATACCCTGTGATATCTCTGTTACTTGGCATACCCTGTGACATCTCTCTAGCTGTGCACTGTGCCCAATAAATGCATCAGCCGCAGCCTTCAGATCTGCTGCAGCGACTGTCTGCCTTGTTCTTTTCCAATACAGCTGCCACATCATCATTAAGTTGTTGACGCTGTTGACTACATTTGAAATCAGAGCTGCTTTGTCTATTTGTCACTTTCTGAATTCTGTTCATTCAAAAATAATGATCATCTGTGGCTTTTGAACTAAGGGGTTTATACCACTAGATTGTCATGCTGTGTGTAAATATTTGTAAATAAGACAAGACAAAGGAGTGAGCTTGTTGGTAAAGAAAATATAAACTTTTGTGTGTGTGTGTGCATGTGTCTTTTTGCCGGTCTATGTGTGTGTGTGTGTGTGTGTGTCTGAGTGTGAGCGTGTGTCTTACTGCTTAGGAAAGATCTGTAGCTCCTGTAGACAGATGCGTGTTGCCTTTATGGCCAAATCTGTGCTGACGGTTTTAGACGTCTTTTCCTCCTCTGCCACCATCTCACATACAGAACACAAGAACATACAGATCACATGAACATACAGAACACAAGAACATACAGAACACAAGAACATACAGAACACATGAACATACAGAACACATGAACATACAGAACACAAGAACATACAGAACACATGAACATACAGAACACATGAACATACAGAACACAAGAACACACAGAACACAAGAACATACAGAACACATGAACATACAGAA
>PYXC01002466.1:67500-90000 GCA_015244755.2 Tenualosa ilisha | reverse complement strand
AAGCTGGTTTACCACACAGACTCCCTCACTGAAACAAGCTGGTTTACCACACAGACTCGCTTACTGAAACAAGCTGGTTTACCACACAGACTCGCTTACTGAAACAAGCTGGTTTACCACACAGACTCGCTCACTGAAACAAGCTGGTTTACCACACAGACTCCCTCACTGAAACAAGCTGGTTTACCACACAGACTCGCTCACTGAAACAAGCTGGTTTACCACACAGACTCCCTCACTGAAACAAGCTGGTTTACCACACAGACTCCCTCACTGAAACAAGCTGGTTTACCACACAGACTCCCTCACTGAAACAAGCTGGTTTACCACACAGACTCCCTCACTGAAACAAGCTGGTTTACCACACAGACTCGCTTACTGAAACAAGCTGGTTTACCACACAGACTCCCTCACTGAAACAAGCTGGTTTACCACACAGACTCGCTCACTGAAACAAGCTGCGCGTAGACTTGAAAGGAAATGGTATGCCACTAAACTTGAAGTGTTCAAAGTCAATTAGCTCCAGCGCCTGGCTAGGCAGACAACTGGGTGAATCTGTCATGTGAAGCCTGTATTCCTCCCTTTGTGTGCAATATTGACAGATTAAAGCCTGTTTCTCCATCAGGAGAACGATCATCACCTTCGGGGGCGTCTCCCTCGTCGACATCCTCAGACTCCTCCGCATAGCGTCCATTCTCTTCACCAAGCCCTTCTCACCAGGGCTCCCCACATCTGACATACGCACACACACACACACACACACACACACACACACACACACACACACACACACACGTGTGCACACACACACACACACACACACACAGATGCGCAGATGCACATACATGCACACACACACAGACACAGGCGCACACACACACACACAAACACATTTGATTTTGAGTGGTAAATATAACAGGTCTGATATTTCAGATTTGCCATGGTGTATATCATTAAAAGTCAGTCACACACTACTCAACTGGAGACTTGTGGAAAGAACAGGAGAGGAGGAGCGGGAGAGGAGAGGAGGGAGGGAAGAGGAAGAGGAGGAAGAGAGGAGGGGAGGAGAGCAGGAAGCAGAGATGATGTTGCAACCTGAGGGTGTGGTGGGGTCAGGGGTGGTGGGTAAGGCCTTTGACCTGGGTGACCTCTCCTTCTCCTTCTTCCCTATGCCCAGACTCCGACGCACTGAGTTCATTCTTTGGAACACAGAGTTCTCACCAGGACTCAGAGCACCTGACACACACACACACACACACACACACACACACACACACACACAGAACACAGCATTTCATAAACACATTTCAAAAACACAAACACATAAAACACTCATACACACACTTTCCACAGCAGCCACGAAGCTAGCAGGGATGGGCACACCCACACCCTTACACACACACACACACACGCACACACACACACACACACACGCACACACAGACACATCTCCAATAGTGACCCTGAAGCTAGTGGGGATGGGCACACACACACACACTTACACACACACACACACACACACACACTTATTTACACACACACACACACTTCCGACAGCGGCCCTGAAGCTAGTGGGAATGGGCGTGCACACACACACACACACACACACACACACACACACCTCCAACAGCGACCCTGAAGCTAGTGGGGATGGCCACACACACACACACACACACACACCCACACACCCACACCTTCGACAGCGCCCTGAAGCTAATGGGGATGGGCACACACACACACACACACACACACACACACACACACACCTTCGACAGCGGCCCTGAAGCTAATGGGGATGGGCAACACACACACACACACACACACACACACACACACCTCTGACAGCGGCCCTGAAGCTAGTGGGGATGGGCACACACACACACACACACACACACACACACACCCACACACCTCCGACAGCGGCCTGAAGCTAGTGGGGATGGGTACACACACACACACACACACACCACACACACCTCCGACAGCGGCCCTGAAGCTAGTGGGGATGGGCACACACACACACACCACACACACACACACACACACACACACCTTCGACAGCGGCCCTGAAGCTAGTGGGGATGGGTCACACACACACACACACACACCTCCGACAGCGGCCCTGAGCTAGTGGGGATGGACACACACACACAACACACAACACACACCTCCAACAGCGGCCCTGAAGCTAGTGGGGATGGGTACACACACACACACACACACACCTCCGACAGCGGCTCTGAAGCTAGTGGAGATGGGCGCGCCACACACACACACACACACCTCCGACAGCAGTCCTGAAGCTAGTGGGGATGGGCACACACCACACACACACACACAACACACACCTCCGACAGCCCTGAAGCTAGTGGGATGGGTACACACACACACACACACACACACACACACACACACACACACACACCTCCGACAGCGGCCCTGAAGCTAGTGGGGATGGGCACACACACACACACACACCTTCGACAGCGGCCCTGAGGCTAGTGGGGATGGGTACACACACACACACACACACACCTCCGACAGCGGCCCTGAAGCTAGTGGAGATGGACACACACCACACACACACACACACACACACACACCTCCAACAGCGGCCTGAGTAGTGGGGATGGGTACACACACACACACACAACACACCTCGACAGCGGCTCTGAGCTAGTGGAGATGGGCGACACCAACACACACACACCTCCGACAGCAGTCCTGAAGCTAGTGGGGATGGGCACACACACACACACACACCACACACACACTCCGACAGCCCTGAAGCTAGTGGGGATGGGTACACACACACACACACACACACACACACAACACACACACACACACACCTCCGACAGCCCTGAAGCTAGTGATTGGCCATGACTCTTCTGTCTGTGACTCTGAGATCTCGGCTTTGGCTTCCTCCCCGACGCTCCGCTACTCGCCTCCTCTCCACCGGGGGCGCCGTTCGGCTCCAGCTTATCTGCCATCACAAAGTCAGTCTGGAACAACAGAGAGAGAGAGAGAGTGACCACATCACCCACTGCTACCTAGTGTTTGCATCTGAATGAGACACTGTGCCAAGCCATCAGAGAAACCCTATGCTGACCCTTAACCCTGAGCTGACCCTTAACCCTGTGCTGACCCTTAACCCTGTGCTGGCCCTAAACCCAATACCCTGTGCTGACCGAAGCCTCAGGACCAAAAGTCTGGCAACAGCAGGTGGTTAATAAGTAACCCTGCCAATGAACACACCCTAGGGTCCCACTAGATGGGATGGGCACATTATCAAACATGCAGGACATGAAATCTCTCTGGTTTCACTTTGATTTGCTCCTAAACAAACAACTACAGCAAAGCAGGCCTGAATAACCCCTCATTTTGAAATCACTCCTTCATAACATCAATAACAGCACAGAAACATAACTGTTATGTTATGTTGTTGTTCTTTGACAGTTGTTTGCCAGGATGAAGATCTTGTTCAAAGTCGTACTGAAGTCTCCAGCGCTCAGGCGGAAAACCCTTCACGTTAGCCCGGAATGATCAATCATTAACATCAGGCTCCATAACTACATTCGCTTAATCTGGCTCTGCATATTAGCTATCGTGTTCAACTGAAATTAGAAAAACACTTTTTGCGAGGTTATTTTATTATTATTGTTATTATTAGAAGCTCTGATTCTCAAGCAGGATCGACTAGACGCGTGTCTGCGCGTAATATAAGGCGCTTTTCCACAAGGCACGAGCCCAACAAGGATTGGACTCTGACGGAGCGTGAACAGCTGAACACTAGTTCCAAGTCGCATTGGACGTGGAGAGAGAAAGAAATAGAGAGAGAGTGAGAGAGAGACAGAGAGAGAGAGAGAGTGTGTGTGTGTGTGTATGTGTGTATGTTCAGGCGAACCTACCTGCGAACTGGTTCTGCCAAGTATTGTCTCTCTCCTCGTGCCGCAGCAGAGTGCGCGGTTTTAAACGGTTTATTTGCGCTGGGGCATAAACCGCGGGCTGTAAACGCCTGATTGGTAATCAGCTCCGGGATCACAACTCACACACGGAACGCACAACTCACTTACTCGAGATGGCGTTGCAACCTGAGGGTGCGATGATGATTGGTTTAGTTCGGACTGAACTCCTCTGATGTGTCCCCTTAGTTAGTCATCAGCGTCCATCTTCGGTGAACAGTCACTGCCAGGCCATTTTCGCCAGGTAAACACGACGCGCACATTTCCAAATGTGCCTTAACCAGGTAAAGAGCCTACAGACAACTCTTAAGAACGGAATTAGTGTGTGTAAGTGGATGGGGTGCCGTTTGTAAAGCGGCTCGTGCTGGAAATTACAGCAACATTTTGCCACGTTCAGCTTTAAACAATGTTTAAAAAACGTGTGTCAATTTTTTAAAAACTCATTTTTTTGCACATTTATACAATATTTGTCATCTTAGAGATAGTTTTAAATCTGAACATTAAATGGAACACCCAAATGTTAAATGTTAAACCTAAGCGTTCAATTTAAATCTAAATCTAAATGTTTCAGGTGAAACCAGTGGCGGTTCAGCAGTGGATTACCCCCCGGGTGCCCAAACCAATATAATTTAAGCATAACTCACTAATTGGATTATTGTGTTGCTCTATACAGTGGATCCCCGTTCCCCCCTTGGCGTGGCGTTTCATTTGCAACCCAGAGGTAAACTTTTCCCCGCGCCCCCTCCCCTTTGCCCTTCTCACACACATCTTCTGTGCATGGCACCTTCTCAGCAAGCAAGGACGCCTGCAGTTAGGGGGCGCCAATGTGCCAATTGCCCACACAATGATATGATAGATATTCAGAGATATTCCGTTTTTTTCCCCCTACGAAATGGCGCCCCGGGCGGCTGCCCTGTACGCCCGTGCCTAAAACCGCTACTGGGTGAAACTAAATATTTAACAAATATGCAAATTCCACTGTGGCCACGAGAGGGCACACTTTGACTGACTTTGCTCAGCAACTTTGGCAGCAAATATCGGCAGAGCGTTCTGGCGGCAATCCGGATTTTCTTCGACGACAGCGACCGCCAGAACGGCTCTGCCGATATTTCTGCCAAAGTTGCCTCACACATGATCAACCATAAAAACAGTTGTACAATGGAGGGAGGCGAGAAAGGCTCTTGCTGAGCAAGCGATGCAAAGTCAGTCAAAGTGTGCCCTCTCGTGGCCATAGTGGAATTTGCATATTAGTTAAATATTTAGTTTCACCTGAAACATTTAGATATAACATTTACATTTAGATTTAACATTTAGGTGTTACATTTAATATGCAGAATTAACTATTTACAAATATGTCTAAGATGACAAATATTGTTATAAATGTGCAAAAAATTGAGTTTTAAAAATTGACACACGTTTTTTAAACATTGTTTAAAGCTAAATGTGACAAAATGTTGCTGTAATTTTCAGCACGAGCCGCTTTACAAACGGCACCCCATATAAGTGCGCAATGGAGTACTGGCCTGTCCACCTGGAGAGGAGAGCGCAGGGAGATAAGCATCAGATGCGGGCCCTGATAGAGAGGAATTCTGCTCTGTTCCAAATCACCTGTACGGGCATGCCGCACCTCCGCCATCAAGCTCGGGCGGAAAAAGTTAAAGCCGAGTTCACGCGGAGTGTCTTGGCCATCTATTAGGGAGAGTAGTGGAAGCGGAGCGGATTAATGCCGTCAAGAAATAAAAATCTATTCAAACGTGCTGTGATCACGCTTTAGGCCTTTTTTCGTGCTAGGAGAACGAATTCCTACCCTATGTATTTTAATGCGCAGTGCGTAACACCGCCACTAACTGGTGACTGAGGGACATTAGGAGAGAAATTTGCGCACGTCGGCTTAAAACATTTTTTTTCCGTCTCGGCCTCCAGTTCATGCGAAGTTGTGCAGTAAAAAGTGGTCTTGAAGGCTTTGTAAACTCTGCAAAGATTTTGGCCTGTTCTAAGCCATTCATTTACATAGGCTACGAGATCACAATTTTTGCATTCGTAGGCTACAGGTGGTGGTTGCGTAGTAATCCATAAATGTAAACCTACAATAGCAGATCACTATTAGAAGGCACATTAATTGTGATCTAGCAGCCTATGTACAGTCTATGTACCATGGCTTAGAACAGGCCACAATCGTTGCAGAGTTTACAAAGCCTTCAAGACCACTGCTAGATTTACAGCACAACTTCGCATGAACTGGAGGCCGAGACGGAAAAAAATCTTTTAAGCCGACGTCCCTCAGTCACCAGTTAGCGCTGCTAGTGGCGGTGTTACTCCACTGCGCATTAAATACATAGAGCAGGAATTCGTTCTCCTAGCACGAAAAAAGGCCTAAAGCGTGACTGCAGCACGTTTGAATAGATTTTTATTTCGTGACGACTTCACGAAAAGTCGTGAGACCGGGTTGCAATAACAGTGGGAGCGGAGCGGGTTAATGCGGAGCATCTTGGTCTAGGCTATCAGTAACAGTGGGAGCGGAGGCGTCTGTTACAGTGTGATGTCCCACTCACCCGCTCGCTCGCTCTTTCCCTCCAGGTGTGTTTCTGGAATAAGATTCATGTTATCAGGCGTCTCTACTAGGCGGCGAACTAATGAACGTGCATTTAATGATTACATGCAGAACTACCAAACGCACATAAACAAACTAAGGCGCATTAAGCAATAATTCACACCTGCGCACTTCGGACCTCCCCTATGCGGAGTGAGGACAGCTAACTAACTAACACACTCTCACGGAGTGAGTTGAAATTACAAACAAACTCACCGTGTCAAAAAATCTTCCAGATTGCGTGAGGAGGGGGCGGGGTGGAGGACAGAGGAGCGTCGCGAGGCGACAGAAGGCGACCCACATCTGTCGGACCGACAGACCAGCAAGCCACCGGAACACCGCGCGCACAGGTGAGACAAAGCAGCATATTTCTATATGGGAAGTTTAATCTATAGGCATACATAAAACAAAAGTTACATTTCTTCCCTGTTTGGGAATGATATGGCTTGTGAATAGAAAGACGTGAGAAGAATGAAATGATAAAAAAGTCAGTGGAACCCGTTGGCACATTAATCGATACATGAACCCGGGGGGCGGTGGGGCGTAATGGTTAAGAAACCTGGCTAGCATGCAAGTAGCCTGCAAAATTGTGGGTTCGAATCCTAGCTGCCACCGTTGTGCCCTTGAGCAAGGCACTTAGCCCTAAGCTGCTCTAAGGGAGATTGGCCCTGATGTAATTGATAGTTAACAAAATATGTAAGTCGCTTTGGATAAAAGCGTCTGCTAAATGCATAAATGTAAATGAACCCGTAAACACCGCAGAGGAAAATATTGACACTTGATCTGGGAGACTCTCGGTAACCGAAATTTCCGCTCTCGAGCTCCCAAGAACGGAGCGACCTTGACATTCCACCGTGCTTCCCGAGTGTGACCGATCCGGTAGGTCAGTGAGTGTGCGGACAGACAGAACAGCGCAAAGAAACAGTGAAAAAGTAAGAGAGTGAGAGACCAGTCAATGAAAGAGTGAATTCAAAAGCCCTCTCGTCCTTGGAAAACTCTCAGAGCCAAATACTCACCTGCGCAGCGCGAAGCACAACCCCGGGGAATTCCATTCAGTGTGTATATATCACCTGAAAAGTGTGTGTGAGTGTGTATGAGTGCTTGCATATGTTTATATAATTTATTTGATAGAGTGTGTGGTTTATTCAGTGGGAGAGAGGGATAATGGCATAGGGTGTGTGTGTGTGAGTGTGAAACTCTGTGTGTGTAGAGTGTGGCGCTGTGTGTGTGTGTGTGTGTGGAATGTGGAGATCTGAGTGTGTGTGTGTGTGTGTGTGTGTGTGTCCAGCGAGAAGCGGGTGTTGTCCATGAGAGCAGGCTAGACAAGGTGGGTTGGGAGGTTACCATGACAACCTTTCTACTGCTGTCCCAAGAAATGTTTCCAGTAAATAAAAATAAGCACACACACACACACACACGTGCACAAACACACACACACACACACATACACATACACAGATGCACAAACACACACACACAAGTGCATGTGTGTGTGTGTTTGTGTGTATGTGTGTGTTTGTGCATGTATGTGTGTTTGTGCATCTGTGTATGTGTATGTGTGTGTTTGTGCATCTGTGTATGTGTGTGTGTGTATGTGTTTGTGCATGTGTGTGTGTGTTTGTGCACGTGTGTGTGTGTGTGTGTATGTGTGTGTTGCTTATTGGGTTTGTTCCTATTGCAAATAGAGTGAGGATAATGATGGTAGCTCTTCACACCCTTTGTCTCTCACACACATACACACACACACACACATACACACACATACACAGAGCTCCACACTCCATACACACACACATACACGCATGCACCCACACACACACACACAATCACCTCTCAACACTCTTGGGTCATACTGTTCTTGTGAACACAGTAACTCGCACATGCAGGTGTCCTGTGTGTGTGTTTGTGCATGTGTGTGTGTGTGTATGTGTGTTTGTGTGTGTTGCTTATGCTGGTTTGTTCCTATTGCAAATAGAGTGAGGATAATGATGGTAGCTCTTCACACCCTTTCTCTCTCACACACATACACACACACACACACACACACACACACACATACACACACACACATTTGAATTCTTTTTTTGAACCCACCAATCACATCATTCTTTTCAGACAGGATTCAAATATTTTCAGAGGTGAAACACACCTTTGGCTCACTCATGGCTACAAAAAACATCACCTGCGCCACACAGCATGGCTGCCTATTACTACTGATACAGAGCAGAACACACACACACACACACACACACACACACACACAGCAAGGCTGCCTATTACCGCTGATGCAGAGCAGAACTTTGCAAGTTGTTTAGATTTCCCTTTAGCCAGCCCTGCCAGTCTTAACCCACTAATGGTTGATCTGTGGACGTGTCCTAGGCTGCCAAATATCAAAACTACCAACTTCCATGCAAATCCTAAGTCACTGATCTGTGCAAGAATGGGCTGATACTTGGTCATCTTATGACAAAAGGCCATGATGTCCATCTACAGATCAAAGACACATCCTACCTCCAGGACCTGCACCTGCCCTCTGTCTCTCTCCAAAAACACAACATCAGGGCTGTTAGGGATGTTACAAAACACATCATTAGGGCTGTTGAACCAGTCTGGTATTAAACGTGAGTGTTTGTACATACATACATACATACATATGTGACATGCAGTATAGAGTCCTTTATACATATGACAACCATTAAGAATGCGGGCAACAGATTCAAGATGCTGATCAGAGTCAGAATGTATTCTGCAGTGTGGGTGGTGTTTTTCAGGGAACCATAAAGCAGGTTGGACTTGGTTGGTAACACCTGTAATCTGGCCTTAACAGTGAAGCAGAGAATGTCCTCCCCTACAGCAGCATTTCTGGACATGGAGTGGGAGACTGAATGGTCCGCAGTGTCAGGGGATCTCAGCTTTCCCTGTAGTTTTAGTCCAGTCCAGTGCTGTTTTATTACTGTTTGTTTAATGTTGAGAAGGAATCTTCTTGCTGTTGTGGTCTGAAGTGTGTGTTGTGATTTGTTGTGGCAGACAGTGGCCTCTGCAGACACAGATGGATCTGTGACCACTGCATCAGAGGGTGCAGTATATGAGCGACCTTTTGTCCATTGTAGATGAACAGCCATTCTGTTGCACAGGTCATTTAGGTCCGGCCAATCAGAACGGACCCCCAAACCTGTGGCATGTGAGTCCAGTTCGCCACTGGTTTTCCTCCTAAAGCCCAGGAAGCTGTCTTGGTCAGCAGTGGCCAGAGGGACCTTTCTCTTCCTAAGGTCCAGTAGGAGGGAAGCTCTGGCTGACTCTCTGACTGCAGCGTCATCGTTGTTTAGCATGAAGATGAGGTGTGCCAGCCTTGCTGCAGTGTAGGTCCATCCACACTGGGGCCCCCAAGCCCCCCCCCCCCTTGTGTGAGAGAAAGATTGTATCCCATGTGGTGTGTGAGTTCAGTCCCAGCCATTTCCTGACGGCCTCAACTGTTCTATTGTCCAAGTCCTGAAGGACATTTTGTGGGATGTGAATGTTGGCAAACAGATGGTGTCTCTTTGCCAGGGCCACTTCTCTGATGGCCTCCAGTTTCATGACTACAGGTAAGGGGGAGGAGTCATACACACACACACACACACACACACAAGCACATTCTCATTGTGTTGTGTCTCTGCAGGAGGTGAGGGTGATGGCGGTGTCGGGGATGAAGGAGTGGGATTCAGAGAGCGATGTGAGCGACTTGATGGAGAGCGTAGGCAACATCGTATCCCGTGGCAACGGCAAACAAGGCATGCTGGGAAGCCTACGGGCCAGCCTGCGCAAGAAGAGCCCTCTCAATAAGCTCACCCAGCGGTCAAAGGTCAAATCAGCATCTGACCTACCCAGTGTTGACAACAACCCTAACAACGGCACACACACACACCCTCCTCCACCCTCACCAAGTGAGTCCTTACATACTCACACACACACACACACACACACAGACACACACACACACTCCTCCACCTTCACCAAATGAGTCCTTACATACTCACACACACACACACACACACACAGACACACTCTCCTCCACCTTCACCAAGTGATTGCTTAGATACTCGCACACACACACACACACACACACAGACACACACACACACACTCTCCTCCACCTTCACCAAGTGAGTCCTTACATACTCTCTCTCACATACACACACACACACACACACACACACACACACACTCTCATCCACCTTCACCACGTGAGTCCTTGCATACTCACACACACTCACACAATCACACACACACACACACACTCTCCTCCACCTTCAGCAAGTGAGTCCTTACATACTCTCTCTCTCACACACACACACACACACACACACACACACTCTCATCCACCTTCACCACGTGAGTCCTTGCATACTCACACACACTCACACAATCACACACACACACACACACTCTCCTCCACCTTCACCAAGTGAGTCCTTACATACTCTCTCTTACACAAACACACACACACACACTCCTCCACCTTCACTTCTCTGTCTGACAGTAGTGCTTTTAGCATCGGGTTAGCGTAGATCATTGAATCCTGTGAGACCGCTAGCAGTTTACCTGTTAGCATCTTGCTCAAAAATGAGCAGAGAATTCCGCTTGTTATCCTCTTGAAAACTTGTCTCCTCTGTAGTTACAAAGGCAGACAGAAAAGGAAAGTAGTCATTTTATAAGCCGATATAGCAAACTTTCAGTCTGGTGAGATAATCAGGGAGTGCTTCTACTGCACCATGAGGACAGTGGCTGGGGGCATGGAGGGACTGTCCTTTGATGCTGTCTCATGGAGGGACTGTCCTTTGATGCTGTCTCATGGAGGGACTGTCCTTTGATGCTGTCTCATGGAGGGACTGTCCTTTGATGCTGTCTCATGGAGAGACAGATGATGATTCCATATACATGTTTATGATGATGATTCCATATACATGTTTATGTTATACTTATGCTCATGCTGAACCCCCCCCATCTCAGGTCTGAGTTTGGCGACCCCCCTCCGAGGCCTGAGTGGTGTGTTCCAGAAGAAAGATGGAACATCAGGGGAAAGCCCCCTTAAAACACCCCAGTCAGGTACACACACACACAAACACACACACATACAGTACACACATACATAAATGCGCACGCACGCACACACACACACACACACACACACACACACACACACACACACACATACACACACACATCCTCCCTGTGTGTGTCTCATGTGGTTATTTTTCCTCCTGCTCAGAGTCCTCGGTTGCCCTGGGCGACATGATCCTGAAGAAGGGAGCGTCTCTGAGACGGAGTCTCCGACTGGGCAAACGCTCTGCTCCCGAGCGCCCAACCAATCAGGAGCCACTGCAGTGTGTCATAGAGGCAAACAACCAATCAGAGCAGAGCAGCAGCAGATCAGAGGTCAAAGACAGAGAAGAGGTCAGGGAGTCATACACCCCTGACATCCCACCACTACCTCTCTCAGGTACACACACACACACACACACACACACACACACAAACACACACAAACATACACATACACACACACACACACACACACACACACACACACATACACACACACTCCCCGACATCCCACCACTACCTCTGTCAGGTACAAACACACACACACACATACACACACACACACTCCCCAACACCCTATCGCTACCTCTCTCAGGTATACACACACACACACACACAGACCCATAGACACACAAAATGTCCCATCCTATTATTTCAAATTATTCTTACTATCTGGACCAAGGACTCCATGTCTTCATTTGCGATGTTTCCTATTCACACTGGTTTCATGAGTGTTTCCATGGACAACAAGCAAATCTTCAAGCTATCCCAAACTTTTGAGTGTTACTGTGTCTATGATTATATATGTTCTGTGTGTGTTTGTGTGTGTGTTTACACACGCCCCTGACCACATTTACACTGTGTGTGTGTGTGTGTGTGTGTGTGTGTGTGTGATGCAGGTCAATAGGCTGATACAGCTGGAGGTGGAGAAGGAGGCTATTTATGCAGGAATGTCAATGTGCTGCACAGAAATAAAACAGAAGCACCTGATGAAAAGAATAACACGAATACAAACAAACATGATTAACATAAAAGTGAAAGTATAAAGAATAGTGAGAAGAGAAGAGAAGAGAAAGATAAGTGAATTATTAAAAGAAAGCATCTGAGAACAGTTTGGTCTTAAGTCTAGTTTTGAAGCTGCCAACAGTAGGGGCCTTTGGTCTTAAGTCTAGTTTTAAAGCTGCCAACAGTAGGGGCCTTTGGTCTTAAGTCTAGTTTTAAAGCTGCCAACAGTAGGGGCCTTTTTGATGTGTTCAGGAAGTTGGTTCCAAAGCGGGTTTGTGTAGCGTGTAAGAGTGATTTGTGAAAGCATCATCTCTCTACAGAAGTAAGAGGTTTTTATGGTATGTGCTGTGCTTTTAGAGGTCTTTGTGCTGATCGTGCATGACATCTTTTGTACAATTCCCACCTACTCAGTCCAAGATATTGGAAACTCAAAATCCCAATTTTGAGGCCTTTCCTTGACGTCCATGGCAGGATCGACTCTCCTTCCTAGAGACCCTGTGACTGACCCCTCCTCACAATGGCACCTCCTGCCTAGAGGCCCTGTGACTGACCCCTCCTCACAATGGCACCTCCTGCCTAGAGACCCTGTGACTGACCCCTCCTCACAATGGCACCTCCTGCCTAGAGACCCTGTGACTGACCCCTCCTCACAATGGCACCTCCTGCCTAGAGACCCTGTGACTGACCCCTCCTCACAATGGCACCTCCTGCCTAGAGACCCTGTGACTGACCCCTCCTCACAATGGCACCTCCTGCCTAGAGACCCTGTGACTGACCCCTCCTCACAATGGCACCTCCTGCCTAGAGACCCTGTGACTGACCCCTCCTCACAATGGCACCTCCTGCCTAGAGACCCTGTGACTGACCCCTCCTCACAATGGCACCTCCTGCCTAGAGACCCTGTGACTGACCCCTCCTCACAATGGCACCTCCTGCCTAGAGACCCTGTGACTGACCCCTCCTCACAATGGCACCTCCTTCCTAGAGACCCTGTGACTGACCCCTCCTCACAATGGCACCCTCAAAATAGACCCTCCCAATGTTCCCCCCATGATCAATCCCACTCCTTGACTTTAACACTATGCCTACTGCTACCACACTGGCCAGCCAGAACTTTTGATAACCACCTATGGCTTGACTACTGTATAATGTTGTGGGACAATATTTTGGAATTATTATGATGCTCAGCTAAAATCATGGACAAATTATATCTATCATGATAAGTCTGTGAAGATTCTTATTCATGATTATCATGATAACCACGGTTGTACTTCTCCTGCATGACCCCTGGCAGTTGGGTCGGCCCCTTGAGTCGCAGATCTGCCCAAGGTTTCCTCCCATCCTACCACGAGACAATACTGTTGTAAAAAATGCTGTATAAATATAATTGACTTGAACTGAGTTGAAAGGTGGTTGGCGAAATATCCAAGTCAGATGTCGAAGAATTGAGATTTTATAGTCTTTTCTCAAGTGTTTCATAGTCATTCAACTAAATGTTGACATAAAGTTTGGTTCCCTTCTCTATGAAGACAATGGTTCAAGGTGCTGAGCTATATGCAGCTCTGAAGTTATATTCAGTCTTATTTGATCAGTTTTACCCAATTTATTTATGGTAATGGATGTGGAGATTAGATTTGTGCCATTTTCTTTCAGTCTTCCTGCTCTCTCTGTAGTTTAACTGCTGGATTTTGTTTCCATGGTGCTCTCTTGGTGCTCAAAGAGAGGACCTGTGTTATCATTTATGATTCTCCTTCCTACAGTCACAGCCTTGTTCTGAATGTGAGGGCACATACAGACATTAAATACACAGTAACACCCCAACACCCAATAAGACCCTATGTGATGACAAGGTTGAGAGCATGACCAAGAGGGTGTGTCAGCACCCGTAGAGCTGTGTGAGTAGTTCCTTGGCATTAGTGTTTTCTGAGAGTAGTACTACTGTTCTTGTTCCAGCCAGGTTTCAGTTAGAAGCAAGAAGTCAAGTTTGTGTGAGCGAAATGCTCATGAGGCTTACCTGTGTGTGTGTGTGTGTGTGTGTGTGTGTGTGTGTGTGTGTGTGTGTGTATTAGTAATGCAGATCAATAAACTGATAGAGCTGGAGGTGTTGGAGGAGGCTCACCTGAACCTGCTGTCACTGCGTCAGGAGTTCCAGGGACAGCAGGAGGCGTTGGGGCCGGAGGCCTCACCTGTGGAGGTGGCACACCTGGAGAAGGACCTGCACCTGCTGTACAGCGCCCTGCGCGCCAAGATGGCCGACATTGTGCGTCAGTCGAGCGTCCTGCCGGCGCGCAACAAGGAGCTGCTGGTGCAGGTGGCGCGGGTGGTGCAGGAGGAGGAGCGACGGGAGGGGGAGGCGGGGGGGCTGGGGGGTGGAGGGAAGCCTGGAGGGGGGCTGTGAGGGACGGCGTGAGGGACGTGCTGAAGGGGGTTCACCTGGACACACCTGAGCACAACACTTCCTGGTTAGCCGTACACCTGGGGCTTCTGGGAAAAGCCATCGTGGAGAACCTGGAGAGGGTGAAGGCGGAGCTTCAGGGCTCGTACCCGCCCAGTTTCCGTGTCTTTGACACCTACGTCATGAGTTGTCATGAGGTCACAGCAGAACACCTGCAAAGACTCATGGGTAAAGTCAAGGAGCTGAAGGACTACTACGCCCTGCTGGACTTTATTACACACAGATATCACAGGTGAGAACACACACACATATACACACACATCACTGCTATTGTCTGCGTGTGTGTGTGTGTGTGTGTGTGTGTGTGTGTGTCTAGTAAATGCATCATGGGAAGTTTCTCACTGAATTCTGAGATGATAGTGTGTGTGTGTGTGTGTGTGTGTGTGTGTGTTGTGAACATATAATTGGCAGTTTCTCTCTGCATCCTGAGCTGATCATATGTGTGTGTGCATGTGTCTACTGAGCATATAATGAGTGTGTGTGTAGTGAGTGGAGACTAGGCAGTCTGTGTCCGAGTCCTGACCTGATTGTGTGTGTGTGTGTGTGTGTGTGTGTGTGTGTGTGAGAGAGAGAGAGCATTTATTCTGATATCCTGATATCAGGTATGAGGGTCATAAACATGCAAGCCATTTCTGGAAGGAAAAGAGGACGAGAGAAAGAGTTTGTTTGTGTCACACACACACATTCTCCTCTCACACACACACATTCTCCTCACACACACACACATACTCATCTCATACACACACATTCTCCTCTCACACACACACATTCTCCTCTCATATACACTGTGAGAGCTGATTGTGTGTGTGTGTACGTGAAGTGAGCGGGTAATGGGCAGTTTCTCTCTGCATCTTGAGCTGATCGTATGTGTGTCTATGTGTGTGTGTGTGTGTGTGTGTGTGTGTGTGTAGTGAGCGAATCATGGGCAGTTTCTCTCTGCGTCCTGAACTGAAGGAGGATCAGCGGGAGCTCAGACTGAAGGAGGAGCTTCATCAGGACATTAAGAAACACTACTGCCTACAGCTACAGGTCTCACACACACACACACACACACACACACACACACACACACACACACACACACACACTACTGCCTACAGCTACAGGTCACACACACACACACACACACACACACACACACACACACACACACTACTGCCTACAGCTACAGGTCACACACACACACACACACACACTACTGCCTACAGCTACAGGTCACACACACACACACACACACACACACACACACACACTACTGCCTACAGCTACAGGTCACACACACACACACACACACACACACACACCACACACACACACACTACTGCCTACAGCTACAGGTCACACACACACACACACACACACACACACACACTACTGCCTACAGCTACAGGTCACACACACACACACACACACACACACACACACTACTGCCTACAGCTACAGGTCACACACACACACACACACACACACACACACACACACACACACACACACACTACTGCCTACAGCTACAGGTCACACACACACACACACACACACACTACTGCCTACAGCTACAGGTCACACACACACACACACACACACACACACACACACACACCTGCCTACAGCTACAGGTCACACACACACACACACACACACACACACACTACTGCCTACAGCTACAGGTCACACACACACACACACACACACTACTGCCTACAGCTACAGGTCACACACACACATACACACACACACACACTACTGCCTTCAGCTACAGGTCACACACACACACACTACTGCCTACAGCTACATGTTGCCATGTTGCACACACACATTTGAATTCTTTATGTGAACCCACCCATCAGATTTCTCACAGACAGGATTCAAATGTTTTCGAGGTGAAATACAGCTTTGGGTACAAAAAACATTGTGCCACACAGCAAGGCTGCCTATTACCACTGTGTGTGTTTGTGTATACAAGTGATGTGTATGTGTGTATCGTTGTGTGTGTGTGTGACTATATCTGTGTGTGTGTGTGTGTGTATTCAGTTCAATTCAATTCAGTTTTATTTCTACAGCGCCTTTTACAATAGTATTGTCTCATGGCGCTTCACAGAAGGAGCACCCAAGAGCAACAGGGGCAGGAAAAACTCCCTTATGTTTAGTTAGCCTAGGAAGACACCTTGGGCAGATCCACGACTCAAGGGGCTAACCCAACTGCCAGGGGTCATGCAGAAAATTACAATCAGTAGTAACCATGATAGACTACAAGTTGCCTATGGTTTTAGCTAAGGTTCATAATTGTTAATAAAGAGTATTATCCTACTTTACATTACATGGTAGTCAGTCCATAGGTGGTTATCAAGAATTATGGCTGGTCAGCGTAGCAGTGGCCAGACATGGTGTTAAACTCAAGGAGTGAGATGGGTCATGGGGGTAACAATAAGGGTCCATTTGACAGTACCATTGTGAGGGGGGGGGTCAGTGACAAAGCCTCAGGGAAGGGTAGACGGTCCTGACATGGGCGTCTAGGAGGGGCCTCTAGGATGGAGAGTCGGTCCTGACATGGGCGTCTAGGAGGGGCCTCTAGGATGGAGAGTCGGTCCTGACATGGGCGTCTAGGAGGGGCCTCTAGGATGGAGTCGGTCCTGACATGGGCGTCTAGGAGGGTGAGAGGTGAGAGGGGAGAGTGAAAGGAGTCCACCGGAATGAGGCAGGGATGACACTCAACAGAGATGATTGTGGACAGAGGAAGCAAATGGATTAGGCCAGGCTCACACATCAGAGAGCAAATGTGTCATTTGTGCACATATATATATATAAATCTACACAACTGATGGTCAGTGGCTGCCATGCCTCACACCTGGGGGCGGCAGCAGAGACAGTCCCATGAGAAGTGATGATTGGCCAGGTACCATCCCTAATTAAACAATAAAGTGTATCTGTGTGTGTGTGTATCTGTGTGTGTGTGTATATCTGTATCTGTGTGTGTGTGTGTGTATGTGTGTGTGTGTGTGTGTGTGTGTGTGTGTGTGTGTGTGTGTGTGTGTGTGCGCAGGCTGAGTTCCGGCGCTCCCTGGAGAAGGTGTTGGAGCTGGAGAGAGAGGAGGTTTGGGAGGAGCAGCTGCAGCCGCGTGTGGAGGAGGGGCTTTATGAGTCTCACATTGACATGGACATTTGGATGGTACACACACACACATACACATACACACACGCACACACACACACACACACACACACACACACACACACACACAGACACACACACACACACACACACACACATACACACACACACACACATACATACACACACACAAACAGATACACACACACATACACGCACAGATACACACACACACACACACTCACACACGCACACACACGCACACACACACTCGCACATGCATACACACACACTCACACACACTCACACACATGCACACTCACACACACACACACATACAAACACACACACACAAAGACAGCTGTGTAAATCCACCCCCGGTCAAGTGCACTGATGATGTCCCAGTAATGCCTCACCTGAAGGAGTGTACCTGTGTGATGTCATCAGGCAAGATTCTTTACCAACACTTCCACTCATGCTTCATGTCTAATGAGTCTGACATCCAGCAACATCAATCTATGGTGTTGTGTAAAAACACCAAACACTAAGTAGCACACCGACAGACCACTGGCTAGAACCGTTAGCAGAACACTGACTGACCACTGGCTAGAACACTAAGAAGCACACTGACTGACCACTGGCTAGAACACTAAGAAGCACACTGACTGACCACTGGCTAAAACCATTAGCAGAACACTGACTGACCACTGGCTAAAACCATTAGCAGAACACTGACTGACCACTGGCTAGAACCGTGCCGTGCTATAAAGCCATGCAATGACTGACCATTGGCTAGAACTGTTAGCAGCACACTGACCACTGGTAGGGTGAGCAGAACTCAAACTGAGACACTTGTGCACACGTATAAGAACATATATACACTAGTGCACACACACAGGCATAGTAAGTTATTTCACTGAGAATTGACATCCATGCAAACAAATTAGTGTTGAATTCAGACTCTTGATGCATCATATAGGTGAGGTGTTCATCATATAGGTGAGGTGTTCATCATATAGGTGAGGTGTTCATCATATAGGTGAGGTGTTCATCATATAGGTGAGGTGTTCACCAAATGGATTTTGTTTGCCTTATTGTGAAACAGAACATGGCCACATCTGTGTGTTGCTATAAACTGGGGCGTAATATCTTTGTCTTTAGCTACAACTGTCCCAAATGTTACACTATTATCACAAAGTGCACAATAATTCAACTAAGCCGGCCCACTTTTGTTGTCAGGACTGGGACATGTGAGGCAAAACCCAGATAGCAACATGCCAACAATTTGCCCCGTCCACTGGAAAACAGAGAAGCAAAAGGTCTTGCCCTCTGGGAACAAATCTGGATGTCTGGTCACCCCTAATCACTGGCCAAAAGCAGTTAGCATAACTCATTAGCCTAAAGCAGTTAGCGTAACTCATTGACCTAAAGCAGTTAGCGTAACTCATTGGGCTAAAGCAGTTAGCGTAACTCATTGGCCTAAAGCAGTTAGCGTAACTCATTGGGCTAAAGCAGTTAGCGTAACTCATTGGGCTAAAGCAGTTAGCGTAACTCATTGGGCTAAAGCAGTTAGCGTAACTCATTGGGCTAAAGCAATTGTTGTAACTGTGACCACTGGGCTAAAACAGTTAGCATGTCACTGAGCTAAAACAGTTAGTGTAACTCATTGGCTAAAACAGTTAGCGTGACTCATTCCCAGATAGCAAAACTAGTTGTGTACATTTACTTAACGGTTGTGTTTTTTGTGTCTACTGATGTGTTTATTTGTGTTTCACTTTTGTTCATCCTCTAGAATGTGAAAAGTCATGTGGTGAACGCACAGCGTATTGATGCTGATCTGGAGCAGCAAGTCTTACACACCTGCCTCTCCGAGCTCCTGCTTTTCCCTCGCAGGTGACAGACATACACACACTTACAGAACGCACACCTGACTTTATTGCACATACTGAGCACAACACCCCAGCAAGAAAAATCAGATTTGTAACGTCATGTTATGCTGACATGAAATCATAGGCCTACATCTTAGTCAGAGTCTGGATGAAATCCACTGTAGCCTGTTTGCTTAAAAATGTTGGCCATTTTGGATCAGTCGTGCTGCGTGATCTGGCACTGAAGTTCATCAGGCTGATGCTGCATAGTGGATGGACAAGCCAGAGCCATAGGTGGGACGTTGTCTTCATAGCAATGCTTTGGTCACAGTCACAAGCCAACTGTGCATGTCTTGATGGAGACTTAGCTTTTTCAATCATTTTAGGTCGCTCAGTGATTTTCTTGACATGCATATAACTTATCAGCAGTTAGGCTACATTGTGAATTTGCCCTTTTGCCAGTGCACGACCTTTCCAGTACATTCATGGCCGTAGCCAGGTCAGAGGTCACTGGTAATTTTTTAGGGCTCAAAATAATATTGAAGGCACAAGTCCTAAAAGAACATCTCTGAGACGAGCACGTGACAGTTTAAAGCAATGACTATGTAGATATACAGTCATTAGTTTAAACTTGTCAGTGTATGGTGTGTGTGTGTGTGTGTGTGTGTGCGAGAGAACCTTTCTTCCACGCATTGGGCACCGCATTCAAGCGAGACAGCAGGCCAAGCAGTGAGGCAGAGCAGGTGCGCCACAAATGATTCAAAGTGTAACATGAACATCAGTCTTCATCTACGTCTGCATCTGTCTTGGTAATAGTCAGAAACAATCCAATTCAAAAGTTTGTCTTTGAGGCAGTCGACTCTTCAAAGTGTTTTATCTTCCAGTTATTTTATCATCTGTGAGTCAGTTCAGGCCGAAATGATCATGTGACGCAGACGTTGTCCATCCAGAATGCAACTTCACTGTGCTCCACCTGTGTGCTGTACCTGTCCGCCCAGATGGACCTCGGAGGGGGGGCCTGGTTTGGTCTTCTGCAGGGGGGCCGTGCATTTGCGTTACTCCACTGCACACAACTGTTCACACACATGCAAGTCAGCACACACACAACACTAACACACAGTGGAACCCAACACACACACAACTCAGCACACACACGCACATGATACTAAAACACAATGGAACCCAACACACACAACATTAACCCCTCCCCTCATCTCTCTCAGGCTGGAGGGGGAATTTATGCACTGGAGCGCCGCCCTGCTGGTTGAGCGTCTCTGGGGTGATTACATCATCACCTACATCAACTCTCTCAGCTCCCTCAGGTACAGATCACCTATAGATGCCATCACCCACAGACTCCATCACCCACAGACTCCATCACCCACAGACACCATCACCTACAGATACTATCACACCCCGGTGCGCCATCACCCACAGACTCCATCACCCACAGACTCCATCACCCACAGACACCATCACCCACAGACTCCATCACCCACAGACACCATCACCCACAGACACCATCACCCACAGACTCCATCACCCACAGACACCATCACCCACAGACTCCATCACCCACAGACACCATCACCCACAGACACCATCACCCACAGACACCATCACCCACAGTCTCCATCACCCACAGACACCATCACCCACAGACACCAACACCCACAGACACCATCACCCACAGACTCCATCACCCACAGACACCATCACCCACAGACACCATCACCCACAGACACCATCACCCACAGACACCATCACCCACAGACTCCATCACCCACAGACACCATCACCCACAGACTCCATCACCCACAGACACCATCACCCACAGACACCATCACCCACAGACACCATCACCCACAGCACCATCACCCACAGTCTCCATCACCCACAGACACCATCACCCACAGACACCAACACCCACAGACACCATCACCCACAGTCTCCATCACCCACAGACACCATCACCCACAGACTCCATCACCCACAGACACCATCACCCACAGACACCATCACCCACAGACACCAACACCTACAGACACCATCACCCACAGACTCCATCACCCACAGACGCCATCACCCACAGACACCATCACCCACAGACGCCATCACCTACAGACTCCATCACCTACAGACACCATCACCCACAGACACCATCACCTATAGAGACCATCACCCACAGACACCAACTTCTATAGACACCATCACCTATAGAGACCATCACCTATACGATGAACTGAATACTGAAGCCAAATGTTTTCTCCAGTAGACAGATGAGGTGTGTGTGTATGTGTGTGTGTGTGTGATACTTTATAGTTTGGTTTGGAGATTAGTGACTGGACAGAACCTTTAAGTCTTGTGTGTGTGTGTGTGTGTGTGTGTGTGTGTATAGCAGCACATGGAGAGCTACAGGGACAGCA
>PYXC01002466.1:45000-57500 GCA_015244755.2 Tenualosa ilisha | reverse complement strand
ACTTTCACATTCCACTGCTGGCTTTCACATTCAATAGCACACACACACACACACACACAAGAGTCCATAGAGGAGAACTGTCTCACTTCAGAAAACACCTGTGCATCTCTCCGTGGGAAGGACTGAGGTGACCTGGGGCCTTCAAACACACACTGACAGGATTCATGATGGTGAGAAAAGACATGTAGCGCTCTGGACTACTGAGCTGTTTCATAGCATGTGTAGCTGTGCATATTTGTAGCTTATATCTTATTGTTTAGACTATATCACTCTTTGTCTGTGAACAAAGAACAACTGTTAGCCTGTTGGTTGACTTTACATAGGCCATCACTGATGTCAAGTAGTCTAGTAGCTCTGTAGAATCACATTGGTTAAAATAGAGCAATCGCACATTGTGGATGTGACAGAACATGAACAACTGTGTTATTTAAATGTTTATTTTTTCATATTTTCTCTAAGTTGAAACATGTTGTCATTTTATTTTGTACCATGAGACAAAATGAAATTTTCATCTGGGAAATCTTAAACTGCTGCAGCTAATCGTGACATCAGGATACCTGTAGCCCACAGGACCGTCCCCGCTAGCGGAGCCCACATAAGAGTCGGTTCCAAGCCCAGGTTTCTGTTCTCATATTGATAGCAGTGCCTGTTTGTCTGACAGTCAATTAGGCAACTAAAACACACTGGTTTGCAAGCAGCACCAAGTAGCGTTGACTAAAGACTTTATTATAACCAGATTTCTCTGACTGGAGTTGTGCGTGTCTGTCCAGCTGAACTTTGTGTAAATTGATTGACGTCCAAGTGTCATCCTCTTCCTTAAGTCACAGAGCCCCGTTGCGAAGGCGCTGTCGGCGGTCAAGTCCAAGGTCGGGAGTCCACTGGTCAACTGCAAGTCCAAGCTGCCCAAAGTCCTCGCGTGGAAACCCAGACGTCCGTCGCAGCCTCCGGAGCCCTTGGGTGCGCTCTGCGGTGCAAGTGAAGGTGGGTCACGCCATACTGCTAACATATGAGAGTTTTTGCCTGCTTGTCACTGTACAGATCCCTCATGATTGTGTGCTTCGCCAGATAGGCTAAATACTGCAGATGTCTGGACTTGCTCTTGTTTAATGTCTCTCATAGAGCCTGTTATCGCCGCTAACAATGGGATTCTCGTTTCTGATTGGCTGATGAGGTGGGAATGAACTTTGTATAGATGAGAGAACACATCCAGGGGCTTTGTCGTTACGCCGCGGTTTAGATGGATCAGTGAGCCAGAGAGTCCATTCTGATTCGTCTACATGAACACATGGGTAAAGAATCATTATTATAGCCTACTTTCCTTGTGGCCAGAACTTTTCAGAGTGGGTCATCCTAAATACTAGTTCTTCCTTGACCCTTCCATAATGTTGTGCTGATCACAAACTTTAACTGTGGCCCATCTCATGGTGGGGACTAGTCTGCTTTAGTCGCTACTGACCATTTAGACCAGAGCTTCTGTAGTGGCAGCTCCTTCTAGCTTTGCATGCCAGCTCGTGGATTTCTTATGTCTTATTATCATTATAATCCTGGAGGCGTCCTGATTATGATCATCTTTTTTTCCCCGTTCAGTGAATGTTGTATGAATGCAGATGTGTGCAATATGGTTGATGTGTTTTTGCATTGTGTATGATGTGTATTATGTGTATGCTGCTGGACGCCTTAATTTCCTTCGGGATCAATAAAGTAACTCTACTCTACTCTAACAACGGAGCGGGTGTATAGCAACCAGTCTGACTGGACAAAATCCTCAAACTCAAAAATGTTCATTACAAAATGTTTACTGCTGAAATAGATTTAAAAAAATACAACCAAAAAAACATTTTCTTCAGCTCTATGTTTTCATTGCAAGTTGTGCTCTTAACTGGTCGGTCGGTCGGAAAACTGCATCACCTCCACCCGACCGGAAAATTGCATATGACTTATTTTTAACAGTATCTCAAGCACATTGCCCTAGTGGTTAAACACATGCACTACACAATAATGAACTAATTTTTCTTCCTTCATGATTTTACACATTTCTGTGTCTCAAATAATATTCTAATCTGTAATATTTCAAAGCAAAACACATTTGTTATTATGGCTCTTACAGCTTCTCAAACTGATCATTTAGACCAGTATATGTATATGATATATTGACTGTATATGATATATGGACTGTATACGGTAGTCCCTTATGGGCCGAAGACAGCGGCCCACAACCACAACCAAATAGGCTATCAGCGTGTAACTGATTTTGGATATTCTCCTTCGGTGTCCTCAACATCTTACAGACCAAGGACAAGACCCCCTCCCGTTTACAGAAACTCAGACCCTATATTAGCTCTAAACATGGAAGTTTCTTAAACCAGCTTATTAAACCAGCTTATTAAACCAGGTCAGTATTTTTGTGTGGTTTCTTTTGTCCGGTATTTGATGTAAGAGTTCTCAAGACACTTTTCTCATGTGTTTATTCGGCATAAGCTGTCATGGGTTGTGAAAAGGGACGTTTTACGCAACGAATGGACAACAACTTTGCCAACATAAATGACTTGCAAATACACTGCAGCGTGAACATCGGGCTAAACATTGTACTAATTTAGCCAACGTCGTTACATTGTACTAATTTAGCCAACGTCGTTACATTATACTAATTTAGCCAACGTCGTTATCTCAGTTTCCCATGTCCCTCCCACACCGTTTGTCTTTGCAAAGCAGCTCACAACCAGTGAATTGGAATCTGTACATCACGCGTGTGTGTGTGTGTGTTTGTATGTGAATGCAGAGATTCAGCAGGTGGCATTCATGGGTAACACTTGTGTGTATGTGTGTAAGTATGTGTGTGTGTGTGTGTGTGTGTGAGGTGTACAGTATGATGCAGAGAAGCCACTTCCTCTCCTGGAAACAGAAGATGAGAGATGCATCTGCTTAAGTTCTGAGTATTGTAAAAGTCACACACACTCACACACACGGTCACACACACAGTCAGTGGAAGATGGCATGTCTTCACTGCTTCTTCCCACGCCTGGTTGCCAGGCGCCGAAGACCTGAGGAAGGTAAAGACTTCACTTAACTTGAGACTTTGCTTTAAACACACACACACACACACACACACACACACACAGCTTGGCGCTCACCTGCAGACAGTATCTTGCTGATAATCTCAATAATGATCTGTTGTCTTGTGGTTCAGAGCTTACTTTCATATTGCAGCGTGTCGCTAAAGACATGTACAGCGGCCAGGTGTGTGTGTGTGTGTGTGTGTGTGTGTGTGTGTGTGTGTGTGTGTCTTCAGCATAATGGCAGAGAGAAACAGGGTGAAGTGTGTCTGGTTTCTAAGAGGAAATGTGTGTGTCTTTCTGTAACTAAACTAGTCAAACTACTTCCTCTTTGCTCTTTGAAGTGTAAGTGTAGCCTGCAAACATTACAGTTAGACAGAAATATAGTTGGTTATTTTTTTCAAGATTGCATTTTGTACATATGCCTGATAAGTGTCTGAAATATCTTTTTTTTGGAAAGAATAGGCTATAGGTCTGGGCATAAGAATTCCAAATATTCGTGCATCATATTCTGCAAAACTGTCTATGATAGAGAATATTATTTTATTATAACTGACATAAATGCAAGCATAAATTCAAGAAATGAAACAGCTATCCTGGAGATTAGCCCTGCGGTGATGTTCAGAGCTAACATTCTCTATAGAAATGTATTTGAATACAATTTAAGTAGGTATTTAAAGAAAGGATTTTTTTCTGTTATTTTGCGTTAATCGAGATTAACTGTAATTTTATGAGATTAATCACAATTAAAAATTTTAATCGTTTGACAGCCCTAATATTAACAAATCAGTGATGCCACCTGCCACACTTTTATCTGTGTTTATTAACAATATCTGTTACCTGTGTGTGTTATAGACCTACTACAGTATCTGTGTATCTGTGTGTGTTATAGACCTACTACAGTATCTGTGTATCTGTATGATCCATTTGTATCTCAAAGTAAACTTCTTTTTCCCTCCACTCTCCCCAGAGGCGTCGCCACCCACGTTTGAAGAGAACCTTGAGAGGCAAATCTTCTCTGAGGCCAGCAGGCAGCTG
Organism: Tenualosa ilisha; assembly: GCA_015244755.2. Taxonomy (NCBI): domain Eukaryota; kingdom Metazoa; phylum Chordata; class Actinopteri; order Clupeiformes; family Clupeidae; genus Tenualosa; species Tenualosa ilisha. The sequence goes on along the minus strand of PYXC01002466.1, from coordinate 53,409 downwards.
ATTGGCCGAGAGGAGCATCTGTTTGAGGCTGGCCAGCCAGAGCAGGAGGAGGAGGCGGGGCTTAAGCGGGACAGCGAGGCCCTTATGGAAGCGGTGTGGCAGGTGGTCAGGAGGTCCCTCCACCCTCTTGACCAATCAGAGCAGAGTGCTCTGAAGGAGGCGGTGCTAGCCATCCAACAGGAAGAGGAGCAGGACAGGAAGTGGGAGGAGTCTGGGCGAGAGAGGCGTCCTGATTGGAGGCCACGACGGTGTAGACACACCCACAACAGCCTATTGGAGGAGATGGTGAGGGAGCGCATACAGGAGGCGGAGCCATACCCAGGGCAGGGAAAGTCCTCTGTGGAGAGCGAGCTGATTGGCTTTGGCCGGCAAATCAAACAGGACCTGCTGCAGGTGGCTCGGCAGGTGAGAGGCTGTTACCCAGACAACGTGGGGGTGTGTCAGATCTACGCTCGCTTGTACCACCAGGCCTTCAGTGCCCGCCTCCAGGCCCTTGCTGACTTTGGCCTTGGCCAACAGGACTGCACACACCTGCTGAGCTGGATCAATCAGCATTACCCCAGGTCAGTCTCTCAGTCAGTCAGCACTCTCCTAGTCAACAGGCTTGACCAATCAGGAATCACTCAGCAAACACTATTTTGTGAGTGTGTTTTGTGAATGTGCAATGTGTGCATGTGCGTGTGTGCGCATGTGTGTGTGTGTGCACGTGTGTGCGTGTGTGTGCATGTGTGTGTGTGTGTGTGTGTGTGTGTAGTATTCTCCAGGAGCCAGAGCTGGTGTGTGAGGTGAACATAAAGCTGCTGGACCCTCTGCTGCCTGTAGACGTGCTTAGATCTCTGGAGGAGCAGTTCCTAGAGCATAGAGAGGTACACATCACACACACACACACACACACACACACACACTTACACATAAACATACATGCATACACACGCACACACACACACATACACATAAACATACATGCATATATATACACACACACACATACACATAAACATACATGCATATATATACACACACCCACATACACACACACACACACACACACACATACACAAAAACATACATGCATACACACACACACATACACATAAACATACGTACATATACACATGCACACATACACATAAATGCACACACACACATACATGCATGTACACACACACACACAAAAAAAATACATGCATACACACACACACACATAAACATACGTGCATATATACACACACACACACACTTGCACACACAAAGTGTGTGGTTGTGTGTGTGTGTGTGTGTGTGTGTGTGTGTGTGTGTGTGTGTGTGTGTAAGCATTCATATACTTTTTGGTCACTAACATTTTGATTTTTTTTTTTTGGTAATGCAAATACAAGAAACAAACAACAACAAAAATCCACAAACAGGGAGCAGAACCATCACAGCACACACAGAACCATCACAGCACTCATAGAACCATCACAGCACTCCCTCTGGGAGGCCCACAGACCCTGCAGTACTTCTCAAAAGTCCCCTTTCAGTGAAATTGAACCATTCTTTAAGATCCTCATAATATTGACCCCCATACAGATCGTGAGCAAGAAATGACTGACAAGAAATGACAGACCCTCACATAAATCCCATAAATCCCATAAATCCCTGGACGGATCTTGAACGGTACACATGCCTTTTCTTCCGCAAGGTTTGCCATAGGAATCCCTTTTTCCCATCCAGACTGAGGGATTATTCCATATCCAAGAGTGTCTTTGCTTATATTGAGATTTTATGTACGTCTGCCTATGCCTTCTGTGAATGTTTGACAGTCAAGTTTCCCCCTCCTGCCTGATTCTTCTGGAACAAAACTTCCACAGCACCAGATGGGCATGTAAGCACCTCCTCCATCTTAACTCATGGAAGATTGGAATCAGAAGCACCCCAATGTCTTACTAACTGGTTCATCTATAACTCCACACTTGGGAGTGGAATACCACCAGCATCCCACGAGGCAAAGAGTTCCTTTGGCTTCCTTCAGTTTTTATCCCCATTCCATAAAAACTCAGTGATTAACTTAAAGGGGCCATATTAGATCTGGGCACAATCTAATACTTAAATAATGTATTCCAGTCTGGACCCATTTGAACTGAAATGTGGTTAATGTGGTCTGATTGCATCGGCATACACTCAGATATTTCCCAATTGATTTTATAGCCTGACAATGTAGAAAAAGACTCTACTGTAGATAGGACATCGGAAATTGGCAGTAAAGTATTCCAATTAGTGCTGTCAATTTGAACACATTCTCAATAAGTGTTCAAATTAGTGCTGTCACTATTAACACATTAACAATGTGATAAATGTAATAACTTGAATGAGTTGTTTTTTTAACTCAGATGAATCCTGCAGACGCATACCTCACATTACCCACCAGCGCCCTCCTCATTTACACATACTGCAAGGGCTGTGATTGGTCGAGTTCGTCCACTCGCTTTGTTTTGTTTGCTGGTGTGTTTCAGCAGCCCACTGCAGGTACTTTTAGCAACATATTAGTCCACTGTAGACTTTGTAAATTGTTTAAGACGTCATTTTGATTTCAGTGGCAGGATTTCCTGATTGCCCTGTGTGCCCTGTGTGCCCTGTGTGCCCTGTGTGCCCTGTGTGCCCTGTGTGCACTGTCTTTCAGTAAGGTTTTAAATTCAGCACTTCATCAGCAGGCAGGACTTAGGCAGTCATTAGAAGATCGCTTGCTAACAAAACACAAACTGACTGCCCAGAAACCTTGTAAATACTTCTGAGATACGTCTTGTTACAACAACAAAGTTGTTGGAATATGCATGTCTCTTTCACAGTTATGTTAAGAAAATTAAAGCATGACAAAAACCCTTTGACTCCTTGACATTAAACACAAGCAGCATAATGACGGTTGCTTCACAGATGCTTCAAAATGGCATCTTCAAAAGAGCCGACAGACACGCTGAATGAGAGCACAAGGAAAACCCAAACCACGCTAGATTTGAAGCAAGGGGGAGTGGGCAGAACTTGTGCACCAGAGATGCAAGTGTGTGTGTGTGGGCGGGGGTTGGATTGGGCATGTTAAAAAATCATCAGTCGCCCCTGGGCACCCCTGTGATAGACAACCTGTGGCATCTACACTTGTAGGGCAGAGAGGAAACAGAGGAGCTGCGCTGACCAGGGGCATGTGAGACATTTCTTCACAAAAAAACAAAGGAGAATTCTGGAATTTTAAATGTGTGATTAATCGTGATTAGCTCATTTTCTATTGTGATTAATCGGATACATTTTCTTAATTGATTGACAGCTTTAGTTAAAATATCATCCACTTCTGATGAAAAACCATCCGAACCAAGTGATTCTCAGCCCTCATTGATGCAATTGGAGTTTGGACTTCATCCACTGTTACAGGACAGTCCAACGACTCCCTCTGATCCAGTTTAATCTCAGAGAAAGCGGCATCACATTCGCTTTTGCCCCGGTTGACCTTAGATTTGTGTAACTGGTTATAGAAATTTGCAAATACTGTATCAATATCACTTGTGTTGGTCATCAATAGTAGGTTGTTTTCAGCCTTTCTGCTATAAATGATGTTTATTTGGTTGAAATCTCCAGCTATGATAATATACCTCACTACTGGAGTTTGTTTACTTTTGGAAATGTCTTGTTTGGAGCGTAAGATGACTTGGCCATTGACTTTAGCTGGTAAATCTATGACCCTTCCATTGTCCAATAGCTACTCCATGCTTTTAACTATGACATATGTGGCCCACCCAATCTCACTTTCATTTGGAAGTCTCTGAATCAGTCACATGTGTCTCCTGAAGAAAAGCTCTGTGAAGTTAAGATTGAAGGTATGATAAACATTTCTCCCCTTTATGGGATTTTGCAATCCATTCATATTGCAGGATACTATCCTCACAGTAATTCATTAGTCTTAGTTAAGAAATTCAATTTTTGTTGGTAAATGTTGGTGTATCAATATGTTGGTGTATCTCTCACAGAGAGCAACGTCTCTCATCTCTCACAGAGAGCAGTATGAGTGCAGTTCTCACGTCTCTCATCTCTCACAGAGAGCAGTATGAGTGCAGCTCTCACGTCACTTATCTCTCACAGAGAGCAGTATGAGTGCAGCTCTCACATCTCTCATCTCTCACAGAGTGCAGTATGAGTGCAGCTCTCACGTCACTTATCTCTCACAGAGAGCAACGTCTCTCATCTCTCACAGAGAGCAGTATCAGTGCAGTTCTCACGTCTCTCATCTCTCACAGAGAGCAGTATGAGTGCAGCTCTCACGTCTCTTATCTCTCACAGAGAACAACGTCTCTCATCTCTCACAGAGAGCAGTATCAGTGCAGCTCTCACGTCTCTCATCTCTCACAGAGAGCAGTATCAGTGCAGCTCTCACGTCTCTTATCTCTCACAGAGAGCAGTATGAGTGCAGCTCTCACGTCTCTTATCTCTCACAGAGAGCAGTATGAGTGCAGCTCTCACGTCTCTTATCTCTCACAGAGAGCAACGTCTCTTATCTCTCACAGAGAGCAGTATGAGTGCAGCTCTCACGTCTCTTATCTCTCACAGAGAGCAACGTCTCTCATCTCTCACAGAGAGCAGTATCAGTGCAGTTCTCACGTCTCTCATCTCTCACAGAGAGCAGTATGAGTGCAGTTCTCACGTCTCTCATCTCTCACAGAGAGCAACGTCTCTCATCTCTCACAGAGAGCAGTATCAGTGCAGTTCTCACGTCTCTCATCTCTCACAGAGAGCAGTATGAGTGCAGCTCTCACGTCTCTTATCTCTCACAGAGAGCAACGTCTCTCATCTCTCACAGAGAGCAGTATCAGTGCAGCTCTCACGTCTCTCATCTCTCACAGAGAGCAGTATCAGTGCAGCTCTCACGTCTCTTATCTCTCACAGAGAGCAGTATGAGTGCAGTTCTCACGTCTCTCATCTCTCACAGAGAGCAGTATCAGTGCAGTTCTCACGTCTCTCATCTCTCACAGAGAGCAACGTCTCTCATCTCTCACAGAGAGCAGTATGAGTGCAGTTCTCACGTCTCTCATCTCTCACAGAGAGCAGTATCAGTGCAGTTCTCACGTCTCTTATCTCTCACAGAGAGCAGTATCAGTGCAGCTCTCACGTCTCTTATCTCTCACAGAGAGCAGTATCAGTGCAGTTCTCACGTCTCTCATCTCTCACAGAGAGCAGTATGAGTGCAGCTCTCACGTCTCTTATCTCTCACAGAGAGCAACGTCTCTTATCTCTCACAGAGAGCAGTATCAGTGCAGCTCTCACGTCTCTTATCTCTCACAGAGAGCAGTATGAGTGCAGCTCTCACGTCTCTTATCTCTCACAGAGAGCAGTATCAGTGCAGTTCTCACGTCTCTCATCTCTCACAGAGAGCAGTATGAGTGCAGCTCTCACGTCTCTTATCTCTCACAGAGAGCAACGTCTCTTATCTCTCACAGAGAGCAGTATCAGTGCAGCTCTCACGTCTCTTATCTCTCACAGAGAGCAGTATGAGTGCAGCTCTCACGTCTCTTATCTCTCACAGAGAGCAGTATGAGTGCAGCTCTCACATCTCTTATCTCTCACAGAGAGCAGTATGAGTGCAGCTCTCACGTCTCTTATCTCTCACAGAGAGCAGTATCAGTGCAGCTCTCACGTCTCTTATCTCTCTTATCCGCTTCTTGATGGGGCTGGTGGTTCTTGCCCTCAAGTTGTGAGATTCGTCCTTCTGCTTCATTCAGTTGGAGTAAAACCCTCCATATCTCCATATCTGTACGTAGCCTCATATTGGCACCACATATGCCACATATATCTGCTTGCAGCGCTGTCAGTTTTCCAACTCTTCCCGTTTCCTCCACAGCTTTCTCCAGGGATGCTGCATGGAAGGCAATAAACCTTCCCTTTCTCCTAGGCTAGCTCCTGCCGTTGTTGTTAGCCTACGAGTGGCTGTTGTACTTGTGTTTAGTTCTGCCATTCTTGTCGTCATGACGCACAAGACACTGGGCTTAAACATAATCGGTCAGTACCATATTATCAGCAAGTATATAATTACCAGCAAAATAACGGCGAATTTCGGGCAATTTTGGTGGGTTTATGGGAGAGCTCCAACTATGTGACCACCTTGCTCGGTGATCCCACGTGACTCCTGCACATATATACTTGCATACTTGCGTGTGCATATTTGAGTGTTTGTGTGTGTCTCTGTGTAGAGTGTGTGTATGCGTGTCAGTGTGTGTGTGTGTCTGATGTGCGCTTGTTTCCCCTGGCTTCTAGGCTGAGCTGCAGAAATGTTTACAGAATACTATAAAGGGGGAGGAGCAGGCATGGAGGGGAGGAGCCACGCCTGAGATAATTGACAGCTGCTACTTCAGCCCTATAGCCATTGATGTCATCCAGGTGGGTTTCTGCTGGCCAATCCCAGCAGTCCGTTAAGCCACATGACATTTGGGCTTATATGATTACCCGAGTAATTAGAATCATTTGATCACAAAACAGAATTTGCCTGTTTAATTCAAAGAAGTTGTTTAAATTATTTTTCAATTATTTGTTTGCACTGATATGTGTTCAGAGTGTGTGTGGTGACTGAAATGTGTGTATCAAGAGTGTGTTTGTGGACTGAAATGTGTGTATCAAGAGTGTGTGTGGTGACTGAAATGTGTGTGTTCTGTGCAGTGTGTGGATAGCAACCTGAAGTCGTGTTGTTCTGTGCTGGGTGATAACAACACACACACACACAGACTGTTGGAGAGGCTAACACACTTCTTCCACAGGCAAGTATCTCCTGCAAATGTGTGTGTGTTTGTGTGTGTGTGTGTGTATGTGAGTGAGTGTTTTTATGTGTGTGTGTGCATGTGTGTTTCAGAGCTCTAAGGTCTGGTAAGTGTTTGTGTGTGTGTGTGTGTACACGCTCGTGTGTGTGTCTGTGTGTGTGTGCGCGTATTGTTGGTGGAGGGGCCCATTCCAATGTAAAACATTCCAATACTTGAGTTGTAAAATGTTGCTGACTCTTGTAGTGAGGACTTTTATTTTGTCCTGTAGCTATAAGGACTTCCTGGAGAAGGTGATGAAGCACAGTGGAGCACACAGCAGACCCGTTGTCATGGCGAATCTCACCTGCCTCCGCTTGTTCAGGTGGGCACAGGACGTCCAGTCAGGCCACCAGCGCTCGCACACATGCACACACACACAAACACACTGTCACACACACACTCTCACAGACATACACACACATGCACCAGTCAAGCCGGCAGGGCTCACACACACACACACACACACACACACACGCGCCCCGCCCATTGTCAGTCCCAGGGAGGGTAGCGGGACCCTGAGCCTCTTTGAAACTCAGATAAAAAACAAATTGCTATTTCTGTATTATATCTGTGTGTGTCTGCATGTGGTTGTCTATTTGTGTGTTCATTTGTGTGTGTGTGTGTGTCTGCGTGCGTGCGTGCATGTGTATGTGTATTCATGTGTTTGTGTGTGTGTGTGCGTGCGTGTGTGCGTGCGTGTGTATGTGTGTTCATGTGTTTGTGTGTGTGTGTGTGCGTGCATGTGTATGTGTGTTCATGTGTTTGTGTGTGTGTGTGTGTGCGTGCGTGTGTATGTGTGTTCATGTGTTCGTGTGTGTGTGCGTGCGTGCGTGTGTATGTGTGTTCATGTGTTTGTGTGTGTGTGTGTGTGTGTGCGCGTGTGTATGTGTGTTCATGTGTGTGTGTGTCTGTGAGTGCGTGTGTGTGTGTGTGTGTGTGTGTGTGCGCGCGTTTAGGGAATTCATCACTGGAGAAATTCCCCTTTCTAAGGATGCTCGCTCCAGATGCGTTACCCTGGTGACCAGTATGACAGACAGCTGCCACGCCCACTTAACCAGTGTCATTCATCAGAACCTGAAGGTATCACAAATATCTATCTAGCTGTCTGTCTGTCTGTCTATCTGTCTGTCTGTCTATCTGTCTGTCTATCTGTCTATCTTTCTATCTGACGAGCTTTATTCCAAACACTGCTGTTTTTGACTGTAGACTGAGCCAATGTCAGCGGAATGTAAAGTATGCAAACTTACAATAAAATGGCACAAAAGCATTCAAGTTGGTGAAGGAATGATGAAGCTTTAACAGCACATTTAGGCCTTTGGCAGAAGATGTGTGTGTCTCACTCTCTCTCTCTCTCCATGTCTCACTCTCTCTCTCTCTCCATTTATGCAATTACAAGACGCTTTGATCCGTTCCATCAGGGCCAGTCACCCCTAGAGCAACTAAGGGTTAGGCCTTGTCTAAGGCCTTGTCAAATCCACAATTTCCAGGCTACCAGCATGCTAGTCACGTTCCTTAACTGCTACGATACCTATACATCTGCATCATTTAAAAGCCATTTATTTGTGTCTGTTCGCTGTCTGTGACTTCTATAGAAATGTCACAT
>PYXC01002466.1:32500-37500 GCA_015244755.2 Tenualosa ilisha | reverse complement strand
GACACTGTAGTGGTCACTGTAGGGCACTGTAGTGGTCTGTAGGGCACTGTAGTGGTCTGTAGGACACTGTAGTGGTCACTGTAGGGCACTGTAGTGGTCTGTAGGGCACTGTAGTGGTCACTGTAGGGCACTGTAGTGGTCTGTAGGGCACTGTAGTGGTCTGTAGGACACTGTAGTGGTCTGTAGGGCACTGTAGTGGTCTGTAGGGCACTGTAGTGGTCACTGTAGGACACTGTAGTGGTCTGTAGGACACTGTAGTGGTCTGTAGGGCACTGTAGTGGTCACTGTAGGGCACTGTAGTGGTCTGTAGGACACTGTAGTGGTCTGTAGGACACTGTAGTGGTCTGTAGGACACTGTAGTGGTCTGTAGGGCACTGTAGTGGTCACTGTAGGACACTGTAATGGGTGGTGTTGAGGGCACCAGATGCTGTGAAGTTTGGAGAGCGTTAGAGATCACAGCCATGATTCACAACCAGAGAGTTTAGATGATCCTCTGGCTGTGATTGGTGGTCTGAGGCAGGGCAGGGCGTGGCACTGGTAATCCTCCGGCTGTGATTGGTGGTCTGAGGCAGGGCGTGGCACTGGTAATCCTCCGGCTGTGATTGGTGGTCTGAGGCAGGGCAGGGCGTGGCACTGGTAATCCTCCGGCTGTGATTGGTGGTCTGAGGCAGGGCAGGGCGTGGCCCTGGTAATCCTCCGGCTGTGATTGGTGGTCTGAGGCAGGGCAGGGCGTGGCCCTGGTAATCCTCAGGCTGTGATTGGTGGTCTGAGGCAGGGCAGGGCGCAGTACCAGCGTGGGGTGGGCGTGAGGTGTGGAGCCTTGAGGGGCGGGTCACTCTGCAACGATCGGGGAGAATGTTCCAGAACTGCATCCATCACCTCTGTCACTTGCTGTCTGGACAACTGACCCTTCCACCTCAGCAGAGCATTCAGCTGTTCCTCACTGCTCTCACACACACACCACACACACCACACACACACACACAAATAAATACATATGTGCAGCAGGGTTGTACAAAATTCAGAACTGAACTTGTATGAATGGACTTTGTGTACACAATGTTCTATTATAGTAAATAGGCCTTTTTACCACCAATTAAAATCAAAAACATACTCTATAAAACATAATTAAAATAGTGGGAAATTGTGGAAAATAAACAGTACTTCATTTCCCAGAATGCTCTGCTTTATCCAAGTCTTCAAAATGGGTGTCCAAACACTAAGGACACTCTCTAGTGAAATAAGCTAATTGAGGGCCAGGCTGGCTTGGACTTTTGATTTGATTGTAATTACAGCAACATGCAAAAGGACATCTGTGCTCGTTCATTTTCCCACAACACATGGAAAGCATTATTTAAGTCCAAGTCATCATGTAAGCAAAGCTGAGGTCTAAACAGCAGCATTGCAGGGGGGCAGAGCATCCAATCATCTTTGCAGTCCTAAGTTAAATACTTGCTGGCACTTCTATCCAAAGCATGAATAGTCCAGACTGGGAGATGCTGACTGGCTTTTCTGCTTGCAGGTAACAAATCCAGATCTGGCTGACAGACACAGATAACAAATCCAGATCTGGCTGACAGACACTATTTTTCCAGTCATTTCAAAATGGTCTCCTAAGGATTTCACTGATGTCTTACAACTGGCCCAACCCTCTTTCATACTGCCTACCTGAAGAGCTCACAGAGAGAGCTTTATTCCACACAGCGCTCACAGAGAGAGCCTTATTCCCAGCGCTCACAGAGAGAGCCTTATTCCACACAGCGCTCACAGAGAGAGCCTTATTCCACACAGCGCTCACAGAGAGAGCCTTATTCCACACAGCGCTCACAGAGAGAGCCTTATTCACAGCGCTCACAGAGAGAGCCTTATTCCACACAGCGCTCACAGAGAGAGCCTTATTCCACACAGCGCTCACAGAGAGAGCCTTATTCCACACAGCGCTCACAGAGAGAGCCTTATTCCACACAGCGCTCACAGAGAGAGCCTTATTCACAGCGCTCACAGAGAGAGCCTTATTCCCAGCGCTCACAGAGAGAGCCTTATTCCACACAGCGCTCACAGAGAGAGCCTTATTCCACACAGCGCTCACAGAGAGAGCCTTATTCACAGCGCTCACAGAGAGAGCCTTATTCCACACAGCGCTCACAGAGAGAGCCTTATTCCACACAGCGCTCACAGAGAGAGCCTTATTCCCAGCGCTCACAGAGAGAGCCTTATTCCCAGCGCTCACAGAGAGAGCCTTATTCCACAGCGCTCAGATTCTGTGAAAGCATCTAACTAGTCTGATGTAAAAGCTGTGAATATTTGATTTATGGTGAAATCGATCAATGAGGGGGGCGCCATACCATAACCCCGGAGACCCCAATTTCCGGATCTTTCCCCATCTCTCTCCCTCCCCATTCATTTCCTGTCACTCTCTACTGTCCTGAAGATTAAAGGGAAAAAAAACTAAAATATCTTTGATCAATGACGTCACTTTTTGGGACAACGTGTCACTTCCTGTTTGATTTCAATTTGCAGAGCACAATGCTGAGCTGTCAGTGTTTCTAAGGGAGACGTAGCTAAAAATATTGGCCAGGTCTATGATGATGTTCTGGACAATTACAATATTCAGAACAAGGTGTCATTTATTGCAACTGACAATGAATCCATATGATTCCAGCACTCACTCTGTTTCCACCAGTTCACCCTAGCAGTGAGACTGAGGACGAGGTGAATGATCTAGAAGTGACTGATAAAGGTGAATGATCTAGAAGTGACTGATGAAGGTGAATGATCTAGAAGTGACTGATGAAGGTGAATGATCTAGAAGTGACTGATGAAGATAAGGAGACTATGGAATAAAAATGACAAATTTGGAGCAACACAGATGTAACTGTAACTTTTGAATTTTGAAAACAACCAGCCTACTGGTTGTCGCTATAGAGACTGAGAATTCTACAGTTTTTGTTGTTTTAAATGGGCATATTTGTAAAGTGTATGGAAAAAAGTCCATAGTATAGTCCATAGTATAGTCCATAGAGGGCCTAAGTACTGGCTCTCCCTCTGTACACCTGACTGTGGTTTGGGAGTCACGCCTAAGAACTAGCATGGCCTCCATTCACCCGACTTTTGCTTTCACATACCTGCACTGTCGTCCATGAATGAGGACAGATGAAGATGCGGTAAGCGTCAAAACATTAGTCCCTTTTCGGTTGTGCACCTTAATTACCATTGAAGTTATGGCCTCATCTGTGTTGCTACCGTTTAGTTTTTTTATTGTCAAGACCGTCCCTAATCGTTGATGCACCAGGTCCACACAGGAGTGCAGTTGGTCCACTCATGTAGCAAAGGAAACACCCCCGACTCTTAACCTGACATCAGCTCTGACTTTAGTACTCAAAACAAGGAAACACCCCCGACTCTTAACCTGACATCAGCTCTGACTTTAGTACTCAAACAAGGAAACACCCCCGACTCTTAACCTGACATCAGCTCTGACTTTAGTACTCAAACAAGGAAACACCCCCGACTCTTAACCTGACATCAGCTCTGACTTTAGTACTCAAACAAGGAAACACCCCCGACTCTTAACCTGACATCAGCTCCCACTTTACGTGAGCGCAGCACCTTTGGCTGATGATGCTGATCCTTCATTGTTCTGGAAAGAAAACCAAAACAGTTCCCAAATCTAGCTGCACTTGCATGGAAATATCAGACCATACCTGCTTCCTGCTTCCTGCTTCCTGCTTCCTGCTCTCCCTTACTGAGCTAATACTTATTAATTAAGATTTGCTGGCTTTCAGCCTGGAACTTTTATTTTGACACGGCCTTGAATCTAATCTAATCCAATCTTAAAGTTGACGTTACTTCAAATGAGACTTCCTCACTTGATGATTAGCGACTTTGACGCTGTTGGAGCCAAATTTAGTTGGGATTCGCTTTTGGTTTAGACTTCTACTTCGCTTCAGGTTTTTATTTTGACACGGCCTTAGCTCACCTGGGCAGGTAAAGATGGCGTCTTCCACATGGGGAGCGGTCTCAGTTAGACAATGTTGAATAGTTTTTCAACCGCTCAAAGTTTATCATTTTGAACTAGTTAACTTGAATACATTTTGATTTCACTCTTTTGGGCCTTTTCTTGAAATTGTACACATTGGATTAACCTTCCTTTGTGTGGATTCCAAACATCTGGATTACTCCACTGTGGGCCACCTGCTTACCTGCCTGCCATCTACCTCCCTCCCTCCCTCCCTGCCTGCCTGCCATCTACCTCCCTGCCTGTCTGTCTGCCTGCCTCTCTGCCTGTCTGCCTGCCTCTCACCTGCTCACCTGTTTGCTACCTGCTTGCCTGCCTGCTTGCCTGCTACCTGTCTCTCCTGCTTGCCTGCTACCTGTCTCTCCTGCTTGCCTGCTACCTGTCTCTCCTGCTTGCCTGCTACCTGTCTCTCCTGCTTGCCTGGCCGTGTGCCTCCTCGCCCAACCCTGCTTCCACACCATCTATGAACACAGGTATGAGCAACGGCTGGACAGCGTGGTTAAGATAAGCGCGTGATAACTATTACAGCATCTATGGTTTGGATTTGAATTTTGCATGGACACACACACACACACACACACACACACACACACACACACACACACACACACACACACAATGTATTATTGGTATATTTTCAGTAAACTGCACTTTAGTTTAAACTTTGGTTATTGTGTGTGTGTGTGTGTGTGTGTGTGTTGTACCTGATGTGTGGGCAGCGGTCATCTGTGATGATCTCAGTGAGGGTTAGTTTCAGTGCGTCCACATCATTGCTCTTCAGAACCTCACACACCTTTGCCAGCAACACACACCTCTTCTGCACTGCAACATCCTGCTCCACACACACACACACACACACACACACCTTTTTTATATATCTGAAATGTAGCACCACTTGATCCATGGTCACATGTTTCCTCTCACTGTATACAGAGTATATGGCTGCAGTGAAAATAAAATCCACTCAACTTGATGACACACA
>PYXC01002466.1:22500-30000 GCA_015244755.2 Tenualosa ilisha | reverse complement strand
GACTTTTTCTTGCTGGAATCTGCTTCATTTGCCTGCTGCTGCTGTTCTGCTTTACTGTGTTCTTCTTCTTTGGTGGCGCGTGACAGAATAGTGGTTTACTGTGTTCTTCTTCTTTGGTGCGTGACAGAATAGTCACTGCCTGTGTTTGAGTGGGTGCGTGACAGAATAGTCACTGCCTGTGTTTGAGTGGGTGTGTGACAAAGAATAGTCACTGCCTGTGTTTGAGTGGGTGTGTGACAGAATAGTCACTGCCTGTGTTTGAGTGGGTGCGTGACAGAATAGTCACTGCCTGTGTTTGAGTGGGTGTGTGACAAAGAATAGTCACTGCCTGTGTTTGAGTGGGTGTGTGACAAAGAATAGTCACTGCCTGTGTTTGAGTGGGTGTGTGACAGAATAGTCACTGCCTGTGTTTGAGTGGGTGTGTGACAGAATAGTCACTGCCTGTGTTTGAGTGGGTGCGTGACAGAATAGTCACTGCCTGTGTTTGAGTGGGTGTGTGACAGAATAGTCACTGCCTGTGTTTGAGTGGGTGTGTGACAGAATAGTCACTGCCTGTGTTTGAGTGGGTGTGTGACAAAGAACAGTCACTGCCTGTGTTTGAGTGGGTGTGTGACAGAATAGTCACTGCCTGTGTTTGAGTGGGTGTGTGACAGAATAGTCACTGCCTGTGTTTGAGTGGGTGCGTGACAGAATAGTCACTGCCTGTGTTTGAGTGGGTGTGTGACAAAGAATAGTCACTGCCTGTGTTTGAGTGGGTGTGTGACAAAGAATAGTCACTGCCTGTGTTTGAGTGGGTGTGTGACAAAGAACAGTCACTGCCTGTGTTTGAGTGGGTGTGTGACAAAGAACAGTCACTGCCTGTGTTTGAGTGGGTGCGTGACAGAATAGTCACTGCCTGTGTTTGAGTGGGTGCGTGACAGAATAGTCACTGCCTGTGTTTGAGTGGGTGTGTGACAAAGAACAGTCACTGCCTGTGTTTGAGTGGGTGTGTGACAGAATAGTCACTGCCTGTGTTTGAGTGGGTGCGTGACAGAATAGTCACTGCCTGTGTTTGAGTGGGTGCGTGACAGAATAGTCACTGCCTGTGTTTGAGTGGGTGTGTGACAAAGAACAGTCACTGCCTGTGTTTGAGTGGGTGTGTGACAAAGAACAGTCACTGCCTGTGTTTGAGTGGGTGCGTGACAGAATAGTCACTGCCTGTGTTTGAGTGGGTGTGTGACAAAGAACAGTCACTGCCTGTGTTTGAGTGGGTGTGTGACAAAGAACAGTCACTGCCTGTGTTTGAGTGGGTGCGTGACAGAATAGTCACTGCCTGTGTTTGAGTGGGTGCGTGACAGAATAGTCACTGCCTGTGTTTGAGTGGGTGTGTGACAAAGAACAGTCACTGCCTGTGTTTGAGTGGGTGTGTGACAGAATAGTCACTGCCTGTGTTTGAGTGGGTGCGTGACAGAATAGTCACTGCCTGTGTTTGAGTGGGTGCGTGACAGAATAGTCACTGCCTGTGTTTGAGTGGGTGTGTGACAAAGAACAGTCACTGCCTGTGTTTGAGTGGGTGTGTGACAAAGAACAGTCACTGCCTGTGTTTGAGTGGGTGTGTGACAGAACAGTCACTGCCTGTGTTTGAGTGGGTGTGTGACAGAATAGTCACTGCCTGTGTTTGAGTGGGTGCGTGACAGAATAGTCACTGCCTGTGTTTGAGTGGGTGCGTGACAGAATAGTCACTGCCTGTGTTTGAGTGGGTGTGTGACAAAGAACAGTCACTGCCTGTGTTTGAGTGGGTGTGTGACAAAGAACAGTCACTGCCTGTGTTTGAGTGGGTGCGTGACAGAATAGTCACTGCCTGTGTTTGAGTGGGTGTGTGACAAAGAACAGTCACTGCCTGTGTTTGAGTGGGTGTGTGACAGAATAGTCACTGCCTGTGTTTGAGTGGGTGTGTGACAAAGAACAGTCACTGCCTGTGTTTGAGTGGGTGTGTGACAAAGAACAGTCACTGCCTGTGTTTGAGTGGGTGTGTGACAGAATAGTCACTGCCTGTGTTTGAGTGGGTGCGTGACAGAATAGTCACTGCCTGTGTTTGAGTGGGTGTGTGACAAAGAACAGTCACTGCCTGTGTTTGAGTGGGTGTGTGACAAAGAACAGTCACTGCCTGTGTTTGAGTGGGTGCGTGACAGAATAGTCACTGCCTGTGTTTGAGTGGGTGCGTGACAGAATAGTCACTGCCTGTGTTTGAGTGGGTGTGTGACAAAGAACAGTCACTGCCTGTGTTTGAGTGGGTGTGTGACAGAATAGTCACTGCCTGTGTTTGAGTGGGTGTGTGACAGAATAGTCACTGCCTGTGTTTGAGTGGGTGCGTGACAGAATAGTCACTGCCTGTGTTTGAGTGGGTGTGTGACAAAGAACAGTCACTGCCTGTGTTTGAGTGGGTGTGTGACAGAATAGTCACTGCCTGTGTTTGAGTGGGTGTGTGACAAAGAACAGTCACTGCCTGTGTTTGAGTGGGTGTGTGACAGAACAGTCATTGCCTGTGTTTGAGTGGGTGTGTGACAGAATAGTCACTGCCTGTGTTTGAGTGGGTGTGTGACAGAATAGTCACTGCCTGTGTTTGAGTGGGTGTGTGACAAAGAACAGTCACTGCCTGTGTTTGAGTGGGTGTGTGACAGAACAGTCATTGCCTGTGTTTGAGTGGGTGTGTGACAGAATAGTCACTGCCTGTGTTTGAGTGGGTGTGTGACAGAATAGTCACTGCCTGTGTTTGAGTGGGTGTGTGACAAAGAACAGTCACTGCCTGTGTTTGAGTGGGTGTGTGACAGAATAGTCACTGCCTGTGTTTGAGTGGGTGTGTGACAAAGAACAGTCACTGCCTGTGTTTGAGTGGGTGTGTGACAGAACAGTCATTGCCTGTGTTTGAGTGGGTGTGTGACAGAATAGTCACTGCCTGTGTTTGAGTGGGTGTGTGACAGAATAGTCACTGCCTGTGTTTGAGTGGGTGTGTGACAAAGAACAGTCACTGCCTGTGTTTGAGTGGGTGCGTGACAGAACAGTCATTGCCTGTGTTTGAGTGGGTGTGTGAGTGTGCATGTGCAGGTGGAAGTGTTTGTGTAATTTCCAGTTCTTGCCACCAGGGGGATTCCGCAACTTCTGCTGACCTCCTTCAGCCTCCAGCTCCGCCACATAAAGAGAAGTGGCAGTTTGCTAGCAAGCAGTCCTGGCCAGTCAGTCTTTCCTCGGCCACAGATGCAGATCTGTTTGCCATGTTGTGTGTTTGCCATGTTGTGTGTTTGCCATGTTGTGTGTTTGCCATGTTGTGTGTTTGCCATGTTGTGTGTTTGCCATGTTGTGTGTTTGCCATGTTGTGTGTTATTTTACTCTGCATGGAAACTTGTTGCAAAAATGTTTGTCATGCCAATAAAGCGCACTTGAATTGAAGAGAGAGAGAGAAAGAAAGAGAGAGAAAGTGTGTATGTGTGTGTGTGTGTGTGTGTGTGTGTGTGTGTGTGTGATGGATGTATAGTGTGTTGATGACCCACCCTGTGTGTGTGTGTGTGTATGTATGTGTGTGTATGTACAGTGTGTTGATGACCCATCCTGCGAGTGTGTGTGTGTATGTGCATGTGTGTGTGTGTGTGGATGACCCACCCTGAGAGTGTGTGTGTGTGTGTGTGTGTGTGTATGTACATTGTGTTGATGACCGACCCTGCGAGTGCGTGTGTATGTTTGTGTGTGTATACAGAGTGTTGATGATCCACCCTGCGAGTGGTTGTGTGAGTGTGTGTGTGTGTGTGTGTGTGTGTACAGAGTGTTGATGATCCACCCTGCGAGTGGTTGTGTGAGTGTGTGTGTGTGTGTGTGTGTGTACAGAGTGTTGATGATCCACCCTGCGAGTGGTTGTGTGAGTGTGTGTGTGTGTGTGTGTGTGTGTGTGTGTGTACAGAGTGTTGATGATCCACCTGTGAGTGTTTGTGTGTGTGTGTGTGTGTACAGAGTGTTGATGATCCACCCTGCGAGTGTTTGTGTGTGTGTGTACAGTGTTTTGATGACCCACCCTGCGTGTGTGTGTGTGTTTGACCAATGGTAAAGGAGCAAACAGCTGTCCAATGCTCTCCTTGGCCCCACCCATGTCTCCACCCACCTTAAAGTAGCTCTTGAGAGATGCCTGTTCACAGTTACACACAACAGTGTTACACACAGTTCCACAACAACATAGACCAACACATTTACATAACACAAGTACACACAATTACACAACCACACAGACCAACACAGTTCCACAACAACACAGACCAGGGTGGTACTCCATCAAGCCATTCAGTTATTGATAAGCTTCGCTAGTTTTAGAGAGTTGGGTTCCATTACTCTCGCCAACAGGAATCTCAGCTGAGTTACTGGGGTAACAGATGCTTCTGAGCTAACCTGCACCATGGCGGGTTCACTATCAGGCTTATTAAACTGCTGTGTCAGAGAATATAGTCAGCCAGAAACACAAGTCCCCAAAACGGCTTCCATTCACCTGCTCTTTGCAGGCGAGTCATTGAGAGTCATTGAGTCTTTGACAGCAAATAAAGACTGAGAGGTTTTGCAGACACTGTGACCAAACATAATGAACATGAACATGAATTCAAACAGATATAGAATAGATTAGGAAACTAAATGACTAAACTACTGTGTCTATTTCAAAGACTTTATTAGGAATAGATTTGGCTAAAGACAAAAATGAAATAGTAAGAGGTCAAATCATAATTCAGCTTTTTCTTTCAAACGATTATCTTCTCCAGTTTCTGCATTACCAGGCTGTTAATCTGCTGGTTTTTTCTTCAGTTATTTCACTCCAAATCCTGCAGATGGCGTGTGTGTGCAAATCAAAGTTTCTTTCTTGTAATTCTTTTAGTTCTGCCTTCATGTTATGACAGTAAATCACAATCCTAATCCTAAATCATCTATTTAGGTCTGGTGCTGAGCTTGTACATGAGCAGATGCTATTAACACACCTGTATATTTGTCCATATTACATCAGTATATCTGTACATCTGTAGATTTGCCTATGTATAGTAGTATAGAACATTTGCATATTAACATACTTCATCTGCACATTGCTCTTTTGTAAATTCTCAATATTCCCTTGTACACTACTGACTTCCAGTATAACTCAGAGACGTGGCACATGCAGAAGTTCTCTGATGACACTGCAATTGTGGGGTGAATCAAGGATGGACAGGAGGAGGAGCACAGGAGCCTGGTGGAGGGCTTTGGGGGAGGGTGTCGGGAAAACAGGCTGCAGCTGAACACCACAAAAACCAAGGAAATGTTGGTGGACTTCAGGAGAACTGCCCCTCCCCCGCTGCCTGTCACCATTGACGGAGTGAATGTGGACAATGTCAAGACATACAGGTACCTGGGGGTTCACCTCGACAACAAGCTGGACTGGTCTGCTAATACTGAGGCGCTGTACAAGAAAGGGCAGAGTAGACTCTACTTCCTCAGGAGGCTGAGGTCCTTTAATGTTTGCAGCTCCTGCTGATGTTTTAGGAGTCTGTCATGGCCACTGTTCTCCTCTATGCTGTGGGATGTTGGGGGGGCACTAGGAAGAGGGATGCTGGTCGACTGGACAGACTAGTAAAAAAAGCTGCCTCTGTTGTGGGTATGGAGCTCGAGTCACTGACATCAACTGCGGACAAGAGGACCCTGAGCAGACTGCTCTATATACTGGACAATGAGTGCCATCCCCTGCACACCACTTTCACTAAGCAGAAGAGCATGTTCAGCAACAGGTTCCTGTCTCTGTCATGTAAAACAGACAGGCTGAGAAGGTCCTTTGTTCACAGGGCAATTCAGCTCTTTAACGCCACACAAAAGGAGAGAAACATTAGACTGTGTCCCGGTCTGGGCAACTAACTAACAAACAAACAAACAAGCAAACAAACGGACTGAGCAACTAACAAACTTCAGACACTGACTATGTGGGTGTGGATGTGGGTGTGGATGTGGGTGTGTGTGTGTGTGTGTGTGTGTGTGCGTGTGTGTGTGTGTGTGTGTGTGTGTGTGTGTGTGTAAGGAGGGGGGGCGGGGTGGGGTAGGGGGTGTCCCTTTTTTCACTAGGAGACAGTGTTGTATATGTGTACATGGGAGATGTGTATGTGATGTATATGTGAGATGTGTATTTGATGTATGGTTGATGTGAGATATGTTATGTTATATGGGACATATTTATGATGTTCATATGCTGCTGGACACCTTAACTTCCTCCGGGATTAATAAAGTACTCTACTCTACTCTATCTTTTACATGGCCCTATATGTATATGCCCATAACTTATTTCTACATAATCTGCACATAACTATTCCCACCATCATTTATTTGTACATAATCTGCACATATCTATTCCCACTTTCACACTGCCCACTTTTACATCTGTACATAACTGCTCTTAACTGTACATACTGCACATACTGTACATATTGCACTTTCTGCTATTTGCACTTCTGATTCTGATGCTAAACTGTATTTTGTTACTCTGTATTCGTACATGTGTAATGACAATAAAGTTTAATCTGATCTAATCCAATCTTAAAGTTGACGTTACTTCAAATGAGACTTCATCACTTGATGATTAGCGACTTTGACGCTGTTGGAGCCAAATTTAGTTGGGATTCGCTTTTGGTTTAGACTTCTACTTCGCTTCAGGTTTTTATTTTGACACGGCCTTAGCTCACCTGGGCAGGTAAAGATGGCGTCTTCCACATGGGGAGCGGTCTCAGTTAGACAATGTTGAATAGTTTTTTAACCGCTCAAAGTTTAACCTTCCTTTGTGTGGATTCCAAACATCTGGATTACTCCACTGTGGGCCACCTGCTTACCTGCCTGCCATCTACCTCCCTCCCTCCCTCCCTCCCTCTCTCCCTCTCTCCCTCCCTCCCTCTCTCCCTCCCTGCCTGCCTGCCATCTACCTCCCTCCCTCCCTCCCTCCCTCCCTCCCTCTCTCCCTCCCTCCCTCTCTCCCTCCCTGCCTGCCTGCCATCTACCTCCCTCCCTCCCTCTCTCCCTCCCTGCCTGCCTTCCTGCCATCTACCTCCCTCCCTCCCTCCCTCCCTCTCTCCCT
Source organism: Tenualosa ilisha (assembly GCA_015244755.2). NCBI lineage: Eukaryota > Metazoa > Chordata > Actinopteri > Clupeiformes > Clupeidae > Tenualosa > Tenualosa ilisha. The sequence goes on along the minus strand of PYXC01002466.1, from coordinate 22,907 downwards.
CCCTCTCTCCCTCTCTCCCTCCCTCCCTCTCTCCCTCCCTGCCTGCCTGCCATCTACCTCCCTCCCTCCCTCTCTCCCTCTCTCCCTCCCTCCCTCTCTCCCTCCCTGCCTGCCTGCCATCTACCTCCCTCCCTCTCTCCCTCCCTCCCTCTCTCCCTCCCTGCCTGCCTGCCATCTACCTCCTCCCTCCCTCTCTCCCTCCCTGCCTGCCTTCCTGCCATCTACCTCCCTCCCTCCCTCCCTCCCTCTCTCCCTCCCTCTCTCCCTCTCTCCCTCCCTCCCTCTCTCCCTCCCTGCCTGCCTGCCATCTACCTCCCTCCCTCCCTCCCTCCCTCTCTCCCTCTCTCCCTCCCTCCCTCTCTCCCTCCCTGCCTGCCTGCCATCTACCTCCCTCCCTCCCTCCCTCC
>PYXC01002466.1:0-15000 GCA_015244755.2 Tenualosa ilisha | reverse complement strand
GCGTGTATTTGTGTGTGCGCATGCGTGTCTGTGTGTGTGCGTGTGTGTGTGTGTATGTGCGCGTGTGTGTGTGTGTGTGCGCGCGCATGCATGTGTGTGCGCGCATGTGTGTGTGTGTGGGTGTGTGTATATCAGGGCCTCCATGTTCTGGATCTTTTCACTCCCAGTGCATCTGGTCTCCTTATTAGAGTCTAATGCACACCAGTCAAACTCCTTATTAGAGTCTAATGCACACCAGTCAAACTCCTTATTAGAGTCTAATGCACACCAGTCAAACTCCTTATTAGAGTCTAATGCACACCTGTCTTATTAGAGTCTAATGCACACCTGTCTTATTAGAGTCTAATGCACACCTGTCAAACTCCTTATTAGAGTCTAATGCACATCAGTCAAACTCCTTATTAGAGTCTAATGCACACCTGTCTTATTAGAGTCTAATGCACACCTGTCAAACTTCTTATTAGAGTCTAATGCACACCAGTCAAACTCCTTATTAGAGTCTAATGCACACCTGTCTTATTAGAGTCTAATGCACACCTGTCTTATTAGAGTCTAATGCACACCTGTCAAACTCCTTATTAGAGTCTAATGCACATCAGTCAAACTCCTTATTAGAGTCTAATGCACACCTGTCAAACTCCTTATTAGAGTCTAATGCACACCAGTCAAACTCCTTATTAGAGTCTAATGCACATCAGTCAAACTCCTTATTAGAGTCTAATGCACACCTGTCTTATTAGAGTCTAATGCACACCAGTCAAACTCCTTATTAGAGTCTAATGCACATCAGTCAAACTCCTTATTAGAGTCTAATGCACACCTGCCAAACTCAAGGTGATGTAATTCTATTTGGCCCCCCAGATAATATCCAATGTTGATCAGAACTGGCACTGACATGCACCCCAAATACTGCAAGTATTCTGCTCCATCCGATACATTTGAATGAACAGCCTGCAGATATTTGACCTGATTTAATCTGATGTAGCAGCCTAACCAAAGGATAACAAGAAGCTGCATATTGTAAGACACATCTCTCCTATAATCCAATGAAGATTCTGCTAAAGTTGAATATTTATTTATGAACCATATATAGAAACCATAATTAACATCTGCAGCAGCCCACAATTTTCACCAGCACCTTGCAGAGAAACAAAGTTTATTTTACCGAAGTCCTGTAGCATTAAGCAGTATTTTAAGTCCTGTAGCAGTAAGCAGTATTTTAAGTCCTGTAGCAGTAAGCAGTATTTTAAGTCCTGTAGCAGTAGGTTCCTCCCAAGAAATTGAAAGTGACGGGCGTCTAGTTAGACCCACCCCACAAATGGCAAATCCAATGTAATGACACTGGCACACATTAGTGTTTTTTTATACTTTACTCTAAATAACCTGTCTGTGTTATTTTGTTCTGTTTTGTCTGGGCTTGGAAAAGAAGGCCCAGTTAGGAGAGCAGGGCAGTAAAAGCTGAGGATGCTTATCTACTAATTCAGTGGGGATATTGGATCAGTATTGGATATTGACTGATATGCAAAACCCATGTCTCAGAATCAGTATTGGAAAAAGTTTGATCGGTACATCCGTAGCAATTACAGAATAGCCAATAGTCCCCAGATTTAGGCCACTCTCAGATTCATGTGTAAAACTTAAGTTCATATTGAATATGTCCGGCCCTCAACTTGCACCTGTTTTTTTCTTTTTTTGGCCCACTGTATATAAACCAAATCATATATGCATTAAGTACTATGTGAAGTTGATAATTCCACCCAAATCGCTAACCCTACACACTAGCCCAATGTGAGGTTGATAACTCCACCCAAAACGCTAACCCTACACACTAGCCCTACGTGAGGTTGATAACTCCACCCAAAACGCTAACCCTACACACTAGCCCTCCGTGAAGTGGTACCTAACATGAGTGGATGCATGTGGCCTGTGCCAGCTTGGCAGAGCTCTGTGATGCCACTTACCTGCAGCTCCCATGGTCCATTCCACGTTGTGGCGGAGGTAGGTTTAAAGTCTTGGGGTGCCAGGTGATTATTAACCACCGCTCAGACAGAGCAAACTATCAAATAATCAGGCTAAACTAAATAAGACTATTATATTGACATGTTTGGTCTAGAACAATTTAACAAAATGACAATAAGTATTACTAAACACTCAAGTCTTTGAATTAGTTCAGCAGAATGTGTTATTTTCAGTGTACACACAGCAAGGTTACAGACAGGCAAACAAACAGTAGCTCTATGAGTCTCTGCATTTTACATTGCCGCAAAAAAACGCGGTAGACGGGATCTTCAGGAAAAAAAGTCTTCTTCAAAAAGGCCTCTCTTCAGTTACTATGAAACAATAGCTGCAGCCATACTACAAAGTCCAAACACTGATTAGGCAGCTCTACTTTCAACAATGATCACCGTAGTAGAAGCGCACAGGGGCGCGCACACGGTTGTAACAAATAAAGTAAAAATGTACAAAACAAAAGACTAACCAGACCGGGCTCCTCCCCGCCTGCTTGGATCCCATTTAAACCCTGTACATAGAATATTCACACATCCATTACATGTTAGAAAAAGAAAAACTGTTTGGAAAACAAATCTTTATCCAAAAGGATCCCACGCTCTTGCTTAACAGCGAAGGATAATGAAAGGGTAAACGACCACGAGTTCAGCCTTGAAACAAACCAGTCACGGCACACAAACAATGGAGAGCGAGGCGCGGATCACCTACGAACAATGACAAAACAGTCCGTATGTAGGTAATCACGCAGCTCCCCGCACAAATCCCACGGCTAGAAAGTAACGAGCTCACTGTCACCGCGTCCCCAGCAAAACGCTGATAAAACAGAGCAGGGAGACAGCGGAGATCAGGGACGCGCTAAAATCAGCACAAGGAGACCATTTAGATCCCCGTTCGTAAGATCCACCGCTGAACAATGATAAAACAGTTCGTGATGGTGAAAGTGCACTTATGAATGGCGAGAAGTCTCCTGGGCCTAACAAAGTCGGGCTCTCTAGACATAAACCACAATGCCTGCACAGACGTAGGCCATTCGCTGCGAAAACGCAGACGCGCTGCCAACACGCAGGTGAGCTGGAGTGTGAGAGAGAGACCCAGGCGGGGCTACCTGAGCGGGAACTTAGAGATGCCGTTCATCACCCGTATGTTGACTCCATGCTTTTTACCGTGTCAGGAAAGCACGTTTATTATTATTATGAAAAAATCTCTTTTTTTAAGAAAAAACAAAAGAAGGCTGGCTTGCCACAACGTTCCATCTATAGAATCCTATTTAGATTAGAGATTATTCCACGTTCCATCTATAGAATCCTATTTAGATTAGAGATTATTCCACGTTCCATCTATAGAATCCTATTTGCAGATCTATAGGGTCTATCTATGGCATATCTCTTTCCATTAAAACATCATCCATCTTTGTCATCAGAAATGCGTGTGTGTGTGTGTGCGTGTGTGTCTGTGTGTGTGTGTGTATGCGTGTGTGTGTGTGTGTGTGTGTGTGTGTGTGTGTATCTGTACCTCTTGTACTGCTTGTATATGAAGTGTAGTATAGCATAGCAGTCCTTGGCCTCTGTCACCTGTGGCGTGAGATCTGTGAGGTGGCCTTTCACCAGAAATCACCAGTTTATTTTTGGTTGACTTTTTTATTTAAACGTACATCTTTGTATTTGTGCATCCCAAGGACACACACACACACACACACACACACACACACACACACCAGTGCCACTGAATAGAAACAATATGGATGTGTTTGTGCGTGTGTGTGTATGAGTTTGTGTGTGTGTATTAGCGTGTGTGTGCATGTGTGTGTGGTAAAAACAGACAGACAATGGTGTGTGTGCGTGTGTGTGTTGCACATGCCTGTATTTGTGCATGTGTATATTTGTCTGTGTGTGCTCGTGTGTATGTGTATCTGTGTATCTGTGTGTGTATATGTGTATATGCGTGTGTGCACATATTTGTGTGTGATTCATATGTGTTTGTATATATATATATATATTATATATATATATATATATGTGTGTGTGTGTGTGTGCGTGTGTGTATGAACTCTTCACGTTTACAGTGTGTTACTTTGTTCCACTCATCTCCAGGACAGCCTTTACTTCTCGCCGAGACACACCTTTCCAGCGAAGTAATTTGTTCACCTGAGTCTTGCTACACACACACACACACACACACACACACACAAAATACACAGAATTAACAGTATTGACAAACACACATAGTGTGTGCATGCGTGTGTGTGTGTGTGTTTACCTGACATCAGGGCAATTTGTTAGCAGCTCGAGGCAGGTGATCTTCAGAGCATCAACATCTTTATGGCTCAAAATCTCAGCAACCTTAAGCAGGAGTAGATTCTTCTTCTCCACTATTGCATTCTGACACACACACACACACACACACACACATACAGAAAGAGAGAGAGACAAGCTCCGTGACTTCCCCCCTGCCTTCAGTGCTCTGTGTGTGTGGTGGTGGTGGTGTGTGTGTGTGTGGGAGTAGTTCCCCCCCTGCCTACAGTGCTGTGTGTGTGTGTGTGTGTGTGTGTGTGTGTGTGTGAGGTAGTTCCCCCTGCCTTCAGTGCTCTGTGTGTGTGGTGGTGGTGTGTGTGTGTGTGGAGTAGTTCCCCCCTGCCTACAGTGCTGTGTGTGTGTGTGTGTGTGTGTGTGTGTGTGTGTGTGTGAGGTAGTTCCCCCCTGCCTTCAGTGCTCTGTGTGTGTGGTGGTGGTGTGTGTGTGTGTGGGGGGGTAGTTCCCCCTGCCTTCAGTGCTCTGTGTGTGTGGTGGTGGTGTGTGTGTGTGTGTGGGGTAGTTCCCCCCTGCCTTCAGTGCTCTGTGTGTGTGGTGGTGGTGTGTGTGTGTGTGGGGGGGTAGTTCCCCCCTGCCTTCAGTGCTCTGTGTGTGTGTGTGTGTGTGTGTGTGTGTGTGTGTGCATGTGTGTGTGAGGTAGTTCCCCCTGCCTTCAGTGCTCTGTGTGTGTGGTAGTGGTGTGTGTGTGTGGGAGTAGTTCCCCCCCTGCCTTCAGTGCTGTGTATGTGTGTGTGTGTGTGCATGTGTGTGTTTGTGTGTGTGTGTGTGTGCATGCGTGTGTTTGTGTGTGTGTGTGTGTGAGGTAGTTCCCCCCTGCCTTCAGTGCTCTGTGTGTGTGGTGGTGGTGGTGGTGTGTGTGTGTGTGGGAGTAGTTCCCCCTGCCTTCAGGTGCTCTGTGTGTGTGGTGGTGTGTGTGTGTGGGGGGGGGGTAGTTCCCCCCTGCCTTCAGTGCTCTGTGTGTGTGTGTGTGTGCATGTGTGTGTGAGGTAGTTCCCCCTGCCTTCAGTGCTCTGTGTGTGTACTTGTATGTGTGAGGTAGTTCCCTCGGCCTTTAGTGTCTGTATTGTATATGTGTGTGGTGTGTGTGTGTGTGTGTGTATGTGTGTGCGTACGCGCATGAGGTAGTTCCCCCGGTCTTTAGTGTCTTTGTATTGTGTGTGTGTGGTGTGTGTTTGTATTGTGTGTGTGTGTGTGTGTGTTTGTATTGTGTGTGTGTGTGTGTGTGTGTGTGTGTGTATTGTGTGTGTGCTGACACCTGCTGATAGAAGACTTCCTGAAACTCTTGAGCATCTTTTCTGATGGCCCCGCCCACTTCGCCCCACCTTTTCTTCAGGAGAGCGTGGTCGCTTAGCAACAACTGCTGCAGGTACAGTGACACAATCTGATTGTAGACTGTGTCCATGACAACCTGAATAAATTGGAAGCCAAATTAAAACAAATAACAACAACAAGGTCCAACTAACACAGAACCAATGAACATAAACAACAACACGACCAATGAACATAAACAACAACACGACCAATGAACATAAACAACAACACGACTAAAGTCTCAAAGCACAACATAAACAACAACATGCAGAAAAACATGACGTCCGATATTAAAACGAAAAGCATCCAACAGAAAAGCACAAAATCAACACAATGAATGTCTAATATCAAAGTTCTGGGGGGGTTCTACTCTGAAGCCCGGTTACAGGTTACTGGCTAAACTGGGTAACTTCTGGAGTAACCGCTGATCTAAAAATCACATGTCACTTCAGAAACAACTGATGCTCAATGGAGGGTTCTTTTAGAGGTCAGTGGTAACTCCCAAAGTCACCCAGGTTAACCAGGAACCTTGCTTGGATGTACAGGCTCCTGGGCTTGAATCCGTGACCTCATATCAACCTTGGATCAGGAGTCGAGCATCCTTACCAGTCGACTGAACAGGAGGCCCTTGAGATGTCAGGAGGGAGGTTTACTAACATTCTTCATGCACAGCTAGGCTAGCTGGCATCTGTTACACTAGCACTGGTTCAACTGACTGTCTCAACAGAGAACATCAACACCAGGCACTGAAAATTACTGAAACATCAACACTGATCATTACTGAAACATCAACACTGAATATGACTGGAACATCACCACTGAACACTGAATATGACTTAAACATCAACACTGAACACTGAATATGACTGAAACAACACTGAACACTGAACATGACTGACACATCAACACCAGGCACTGAATATGACTTAAACATCAACACTGAACACTGAGTATGACTGTAACATCAACACTGAACACTGAATATAACTGGATCATCAACACTGAACACTGAACATTACTGAACATCAACACTGAACACTGAATATGACTGGAACATCAACACTGAACACTGAACATGACTGAAACATCAACACCTGAACACTGAATATGACTGAAACAACACTGAACACTGAACATGATTGAAACATCAACACCAGGCACTGAATATGACTTAAACATCAACACTGAACACTGAATATGATTTTCAGTGCTTAAGTGTTATTTAATGCATCGTGTGTTTCCCTGTTCTGTGTGTGTGTGTGTGTGTTTGTGTGTGTATGTGTTCCATTACAGAATACACACCTTGTGTGTGTGACAGTGCTTGGGCAGATTCTTGAGGAGGTTCTTCATCTCAGTCAGCAGCTCCTGCAGGTGTGTGCTCTCTCCCCTGAAGTACCTGCGCAAACACACCTGTCCAACACACACACAGGATCTTGTTAGCACCTACTCCCAACTGTGTGTGTGTGTGTGTGTGTGTGTGTGTGTCTCACCTCTGTGTTGTGTGTAACTGTGTCCACTAGTTGTTGTGTGGCCTGAGCCTGCAGCTCCTCTAAGAGAACCACAGCAGCAGCAGCAGCATCAGTCTGAGCCTCAGAGGCTAACCGCTCTGCTAGCAACCTGCAAGGGTTAACATTAGCATTAGCTACAGCACATTATAATTAGATTCAGTCTGAGCCTCAGAGGCCAACCGCTCTGCTAGCAACCTGCAAGGGTTAACATTAGCATTAGCTACAGCACATTATAATTAGATTCAGTCTGAGCCTCAGAGGCTAACTCCTCTGCTAGCAACCTGTAAGGGTTAACATTAGCATTAGCTACAGCACATTATAATTAGATTCAGTCTGAGCCTCAGAGGCTAACCGCTCTGCTAGCAACCTGCAAGGGTTAACATTAGCATTAGCTACAGCACATTATAATTAGATTCAGTCTGAGCCTCAGTGGCTAACTACTCTGCTAGCAACATGCAGGGATCACAGGAACATTTCACATTAGCATTAGCTACAGCCAGGGCCGTCGCAAGGGGGGGGGGTCGGCCCAGGGCCTGGCACTCTGAGGGGCCTCTCGCTCTGATGGGCCTCGCACCTGGCCAGGGATGTTGCAGATTTATCTATAAATCTTTATTGCTGTTCTTTATACAAATGTAAAAACTTAACTAATAAAATTACAAACTGTATTTCATTTCAATTTGCATAAACATCATTTCTAAGATTGACAAATAAAGTAAATGAAAAAGATTTTTTAAATTCATTTCTTTCATGGCGTCGTTAGGTGGGCTGGCGGCCAGAACAGAAGGGGAAATGTTGGCAGCAGCACGTCAGCGCTTTTGTACATTTCAGTCAGTCAAAAGAGAAAGAGGAGTTAAACAAGACGAACCCTAACCCCTAACCCCTAACCCTAACTCCTAACCCCTAACCCTAACTCCTAGAGGGAGGAGGAGGGTTAGGGTTAGGGAACTGGAGGGAGGAGGAGGGTTAGGGTTAGGGAACTGGAGGGAGAGGGAGGAGGGTTAGGGTTAGGGAACTAGAGGGAGGAGGAGGGTTAGGGTTAGGGAACTAGAGGGAGGAGGAGGGTTAGGGTTAGGGAACTAGAGGGAGGAGGAGGGTTAGGGTTAGGGAACTGGAGGGAGAGGGAGGAGGGTTAGGGTTAGGGAGCTAGAGGGAGGAGGAGGGTTAGGGTTAGGGAACTGGAGGGAGAGGGAGGAGGGTTAGGGTTAGGGAACTAGAGGGAGGAGGAGGGTTAGGGTTAGGGAGCTAGAGGGAGGAGGAGGGTTAGGGTTAGGGAACTGGAGGGAGAGGGAGGAGGGTTAGGGTTAGGGAACTAGAGGGAGGAGGAGGGTTAGGGTTAGGGAGCTAGAGGGAGGAGAGGTTAGGGTTAGGGAACTGGAGGGAGGAGGAGGGTTAGGGTTAGGGAACTGGAGGGAAGCATCGAAAGGGAGGAGGAGGGCTCACCCTTCTGTCAATTGAAAATGACGTTGCCTGCAAGCTGAATTTGAATTATTTAATTGCGGAGTTTGCGGCAACTAAAGCCAGAAAGGTCGCTTTTTTCTAAGTTGACTATATGGTGAGTCGATCTCATTTATTTGTGCAATGTTCACCAGTTTCTGTAGTGCATATATCAATAGTTTAGTTTGAATGTCATGTGTGTTTATACTCGATATCGACCAATTGCGATCAGCAATGCTTAATAGCCATTTTTCTTTATGTCAAAATGTTCTCCTATGTATGTTTGCAATGTATGATAAACGGCTTATGGCCAACGACTTATCTGTAGATAGTCAGCTGTCATTTATGTGATATTGTGATTATCTATCTATCTATCTTTAATAACATTTATAAAAAATAAATAGACATACTCAATAAATAAAAAACAAGCAAAACCTGAGCTTTAACACTGTCAAAAGCTGCCCAAGTTAGCAAAAGGTCTTTAGTCTGGATGTAAACATGTAAATGGTGAGAGTACTTTTGACATTTACTGGAGTTTGTTCCTCTGCTCACCTGAGCTCTGTGTAGGTGTTGACCATCCTGAACAGGTGCAAGACCCCTTTCTCTCCAACACCTCGCCCCACCCTCATACGCTTCTTCTCCAGGGCTGTTAAGCTGTGGGTAACACACACACACACACACACACACACACAAAATGAAACAGGATTGAATCTCCTCTGAATTTCCCCACTATAAATGGTCTTGTGGTTTGTTCACACAGTTGAAATCCATCAGCATAGGCCTGTGGGTTTTCCTGAAGTAATTCTGCAGTTTATGTCCGAAATAATTTTAGTATTTCTCCAGTGAAGTAGTTTTTTGTGTCCAAAACAATGTTGCACTGACTGCAGAAAAAAACTGAAATTCTGCAGTACATGCAGGAGTTTTTTTTGCCAAGACTGTGTTCTAGATTGCCTTTTTATGAACTGACTGGGGCAACAAGTGAAAATGATTTATAACACATAGCAGTACATAGTATGACCACTGCACAGGATAGTTTATAGCACACTTCAAATACAGCACAAGTTCTCTTTGTGTAGGCCAACTCCTGGAACCTTTAGTACACTTCATATACGCACAAGTTCTCTAACTCCTGGAACTTTTAGTACACTTCATATACGCACAAGTTCTCTAACTCCTGGAACCTTTAGTACACTTCATATACGCACAAGTTCTCTAACTCCTGGAACCTTTAGTACACTTCACATACGCACAAGTTCTTTAACTCCTGGAACCTTTAGTACACTTCACATACGCACAAGTTCTTTAACTCCTGGAACCTTTAGTACACTTCACATACGCACAAGTTCTTTAACTCCTGGAACTTTGACATGATTGCTATAATCATTTTTGGAATGCAACACAAAATTTCAAAATGAGTTGAGATATACTGGAGCAGTTCATCAGCACCCAGAGGAGGCTGGACTGGTCGCGTGGAAGCAGGGGACATTTCAAGAGATCAGGACTGAAGCGCATGACTTCTGTTTACACAACAGATAATCTGTTAGGTGGGGTGGATGCACCCCCTGAGTTATGAAGACATAGAGCAGTAAGATGGATTGGACACACACACACACACACACACACACACACCTGTGTAGGAAGGTATGAAGTTCGGAGAGACACATCCTCTTGATTTCCCCCTGGAGTGATGGACTGACAGCTTCCACATCGTCATACACACCTTTCAGACACTGGAGCATTTGGGGGTGGGGGTGGAGGGGGGGGGGTGCAGTTTCAGACTGTCTTTAAATATGCTGCTTTCAATAAAACTTTGCAACCAAAATATTATGATAGAAATGATCAGCTTCCTTTGTAAACTATGTTTCAGGTTGTGTGTCCAAGGAAACATGAATAATCACTAATGAATCAAACACTAATGCTAATGTCATACCTCCTCTGGCTAACTCTTCTGATCAGAGCTAAAACACTCAGGGCACAGAACTGGATCTACTTGGTAGAGTTGATATATTTGATATTCTTAATCTTGGCATATCATTACTGGCAGTCAGGATAGCTAGAATTGACATAATCTAATCTGCTCATCATCCATTATTTCCATTGCTCTCTCTCTCTCTCTCTCACACACACACACACACACAGACGCACACACAAACACAGATACACACACTGTGTGTGATTGTGTGCGTGTGTGTGTTACCTGTGTGATGTTCAGTGTCCGTCTGACAAAGGAGAGAGAGAAGTGTGTGTGTGTGTGTTACCTGTGTGATGTTCAGTGTCCGTCTGACAAAGGAGAGAGAGAAGTGTGTGTGTGTGTTACCTGTGTGATGTTCAGTGTCCGTCTGACAAAGGAGAGAGAGAAGTGTGTGTGTGTGTTACCTGTGTGATGTTCAGTGTCCGTCTGACAAAGGAGAGAGAGAAGTGTGTGTGTGTGTTACCTGTGTGATGTCCAGTGGCAGTTTGACGAAGGCGAGAGAGAGAGGTGTGTGTATGTGTGCGTGTGTTATCTGTGTGTGTGTGTGTGTGTGTGTGTGTGTGTGTGTGTGTGTCTGACGAAGGAGAGAGAGAAGTGTATGTATATGTGTGTGTGTGTGTGTGTGTTACCTGTGTGATGTCTAGTGGCAGTCTGACAAAGGCCTCTTCATCACTGTAGTCACATGACTCTGCCTCCTCTTCCTCCATCTGGAGGATACGCTGCAGGCAGCCCGCAACATACACCTGAGGAACAGCACAGGGGTTATGTGTGTGTGTGTGTGTGTGTGTGTGTGTGTGTGTGTGTATGTATATATGTTTATTTGTGTGTTTGTGTGTGTGTGTGTGTGTGTGTGTGTATATGTTTATTGTGTGTGTGTGTGTGTGTGTGTGTGTGTGTGTGTGTATATGTTTATTTGTGTGTGTGTGTGTCTGTGTGTGTGTGTGTGTGTATATGTTTATTTATGTGTTTGTGTGTGTGTGTGTGTGTGTGTGTGTGTGTGTGTGTGTGTGTGTGTGTGTGTGTGTGTGTGTGTTACCTGAAGCTGCCTGCAGTATTTGCCCCTGAGATGTTCCAGTAGTATCTTGTCCACACACAGATCTTTCAGCTCCTCCCTCATCTCAGGCAGCAGAACTTCATTACCCAGAATCCTTTCACTGCAATTTCATAGCAACCCTCCATATCACAGCAACATTAGCTGGGCCTGTTTGAAATGACTGGCTGGCTTACTGGCTGGCTGACATGACATCTATTAACATCCACAAGATTAGCCCACAGATACCTATGATATTTTGGTCACCATTGCAGTGCAAAGGCCATTGGCCAACCTCTCGTTTAGTTCAGCCCAGGGGTTGGACCGGCCGCATCTAACAACACAGACAAGAGCAGCATCCCCAAAGGAGCCACATCTGCTCTGCCTCTGAAGTTTTGTTTGAGGTTTTAGAGTCTGATGATACGTCTACGGTGATGTTAGGTCGAGACTGTCCATAAACATCACTGTTTCATGTCCAGAATGCATTGCCTTAAGACAGCCATGAAGCCAGCCAGTCATGTAAAACAAGTCCATTATCACAGCAAACAACACCAACAGCATCACGGAAAGATTATGATACCATCACCAGTATCACAGACACCAAAGGATGACAGAGAGGATCAGTATCCTACAGTTAAGGTCAACAACGGCCATCTTACAAAGGGTCTGACACATGATTCAGAGATCAAGGTTCACTAGAGACTCTACAGAACCTATTCAAGACTCAAGAGTGAAATCAGCAGGATAAGAATGTGTGTGTGTGTGTGTGTGTGTGTGTGTGTGTGTGTGGTGTGTGTGTGTGTGTGTGTGTGTGTGTGTGTGTGTGTGTGTGTATGCGTGTGTGTGTGTGTGTGTGTGTGTGTGTATCTGTACCTCTTGTACTGCTGTATATGAAGTGTAGTATAGCATAGCAGTCCTTGGCCTCTGTGTGTGTGTGTGTGTGTGTGTGTATATATATGTGTGTGTGTGTGTGTGTGTGTGTGTGTGTGTGTGTGTGTGTGTGTGTGTGTGTGTATGCATGTGTATGCGTGTGTGTATGCGTGTGTGTGTGTGTGTGTGTATGTGTATGTGTGTGTGTGTGTGTGTGGGTGTGGGTGTGTGTGTGTGTGTGGGTGTGTGTGTGTGTGTGTGTGTGTACCTCTTGTACTGCTTGTATATGAAGTGTAGTATAGCATAGCAGTCCTTGGCCTCTGTCACCTGTGGCGTGAGATCTGTGAGGTGGCCCTTCACCGCCGCGTGCCAAGCTGTCACATACTCGTCAAAGACACGGAAACTGGGCGGGTACGAGCCCTGAAGCTCCGCCTTCACCCTCTCCAGGTTCTCCACGATGGCTTTTCCCAGAAGCCCCAGGTGTACGGCTAACCAGGAAGTGTTGTGCTCAGGTGTGTCCAGGTGAACCCCCTTCAGCACGTCCCTCACGCCGTCCCTCACAGCCCCCCTCCAGGCTCCCTCCACCCCCAGCCCCCCGCCTCCCCCTCCCGTCGCTCCTCCTCCTGCACCACCCGCGCCACCTGCACCAGCAGCTCCTTGTTGCGCGCGGCAGGACGCTCGACTGACGCACAATGTCGGCCATCTTGGCGCGCAGGGCGCTGTACAGCAGGTGCAGGTCCTTCTCCCTCCCCTTGTGTTTGTCGGAGGGCAGACCCCAACTCTGCACCTCCTGCCTCAGACACAGCAGGTTCACCAGGGCAACCAGCAGATCACCCCTGACAATCAAACTATTCACCTCCAGCACTGCAGGAGCGAGGGAGAAATGGAGAGATGCAGAGAGAGAACAAAATGAGAAAAAGAGAAAAGAAAGAGGAGAAAAGGGGTCAAGGGGTGTGTGTATGAGGAGAGGAGAAGTGTCGAGAGGAGAGGTGTGTATGTGTGTGTGTTCTTACCTGAGGGCAATGTTGAGGGCCCAGGGGGCAGGGTGTAAGATTCGCTGACCTCTGCCCTCTCTGTGACCTTTTTGACCTCTGTGCTGTTCCTCATGACCTCTGTATCAGGAATGGGGATTGAGCATCTGGGCAGCCTTTCCTTTTTCACCAAACCCAGACTTCTCCGGATCCCATCCGCTCGCTTAAATATAGAGGGCTTCTTACCAGGACTCATTTCAGCTGGGACACACACACACACACACACACACACACACACACACACACACACATTTTTAAAGGAAAGTGATGTCTTTTGGGGAGATGTGCTAATCGCAGTCTATCGCAGAGGTAGATCAGAGGGTGCATGATGTACCGCTTTCTTCTCACACTAATTTTAACAGGCCAGTTAGCCTATAATACCAGTAGCCTGGCTTAGCATAGCTCACTGGAAGTGGATTGGACCAGTTAGCCTATATGACCATTAGCAGAACTTAGCATAATTACTGGAAGTGGATTGGACCAGCTATCCTCTTAAGTTGTATGGAGCCGATGATGGCTTAGTGCCAAAATGTGTTTGTGTTTGAGCACAATAAGCTAATGTGAAAAGATGCAGAGTGAGTTTTCTAAAGTTGAACCCAAGCGAGGCTGACCATTGCAAGCTCCAAGATGAGAAGAGAAGGCTACACTATGCCCCCTCTGATCTCTGATCAGCTCATGGTCAAAAATGTTGCTGTTTCCTTTTTAACATGGAGGCTTTCTCATCAGGTCTCACTGCATCACACACACACACACACACACACAAAGGCTCAAACAAACATACACAGACACATGAACACACACACACAAAGGCTCAAACAAACATACACAGACACATGAACACACACACACCACATTAGATAAAACACACACATGCAATCCAAGAAGAAATTTAGATGGTAGATTTGCATACTGCCTGGCAGAGCGCAAACACACACATAAACACACACACTCTGATCTTTTAAACATGTACACACACATAGTATACAGACTGCACTTTCTTGAACACATACACACACATACAGAGAGGAGAGGAGGAGAAAGGACAGGGTGGAGGAGAGGTGGAGGTGTGCTGTGCCTACCCGAGGGTGGTGTGGATGGACCAGGGGGCAGGGTGTAAGACTCACTGACATCTGCCCTCTCTGCGACCTTTGGGACCTCTGTGACCTTGACCGTCTCTGCAACCTTTGGGACCAAACGTTGTGTTTGTGGCCTTTCCCTCTGAAGCGCCCCCAGACTTCTACGCACAGATTCCATTCTCTTGAACACAGAGGTCCTCTCAATGACATCTGAGACACGCTCCATACACGCGCACACACACACACACACACACACACACACACACACACACACACACACACACACACACACACACATGCACACATGCACAAGCACACATACAAGCACACACATACACACACAGATACACACACACACATGCACATGCACACGTGCACAGATGCACACACACATACACACATGCACAAACACACATACACACACATACACACACACATGCACACACACA
>PYXC01002465.1:920000-949582 GCA_015244755.2 Tenualosa ilisha | reverse complement strand
CAACAGGGAACATACAGACTCCAGTGGACCCCTACAAACTGACTCAGGACTGGCTATTCACTCCATTGGAACAGAGGGATGTCATGACAGAAATGGCTATTCAGGAAGAAATCCTAAAACATTCCATGATGGAGAGAGAGGCGAGAAAGATTGGAGACAAAGAGAAGGCAAATGTAGAGTTTGAGCTGAAAAGGAAAGCGCGGGCGCAGCTGTTTGAACATTTCCAGAACAGACAAAAACAAAACCGGAAATTCCAGGAAAAGTGGAAGGAGCAGATGGAGCTGCTGAAAGAAGAGGGTAAATATCAGAAAATGGTTGTCAAGAATAAGGCAGACAGACAGGATATTAAGTGCCATGAGGAGGAGGAGAAACCAATAAAACAACGGAAGAGGAAAGATGAGGAGAATCAGCAGAGTCAGCAGAAGCAGAGAAGAAGGAAGAGCCAACGTCAAAAGATGGCCGCCCGTGAGGCTTTCCTGGTTGGAGGACAGACAAACACACCTTGGGGACAGGACAGAGAAACATGGGGTGACAGACCGATGAGACAAAGGAACTTCATCAGTCGATGTGCAGCAAGAGCAGCTGATGTAGTGGTGTTTGTGGCACTGTAAGATAATGTCCAACGTCCAATGTCCAATATCTTACATTCAATGGGAGACATCAATGATGTTTCTTCAAAGAATTTTAACCATCTCAAATCCCATTTCCTACTTGTAGGCCTATTAAAGGAATATTCTGGCACATTTTTATTTTTATTTGTTTTTTATCAAGAGCACTCTGTGTTCTCAATCAATAGGGCTATTGAATGAAATGTGCCAGAATATTCCTTTGAATGAAATGTCTTTTGAAGTAGTTAAACATGTTTTTCTGTCTCTTCTCTTCCATTATTACAGTGGAGGGATCTGCAAAATCATCCAAACCCTCTGCAGACTCATGTGCTCATGTGTCCCTGCTTGTGCTGCTGCATGTGTTAAATGCGCTGTTGAGGCCGACCTGACCCCTCGCCGAGTGACCGGCCTGTTCTGTTGATTTGCTGTGTCCGATCTGTCCCTCCAACCCTCCAATCAACCAATGCTCCTTTCATCATCATGCGCCCACTTTGTTGCACCCCCCTCTCCTCTCCTCTCCCTTCTTGCTCAACATCTCAGCCAGCCAGAGGCAGATGGGCTCCCCCTATTCAGTCAGGTTCTGCTCAAGGTTTCCTCCTGACACATGGGAGTTGCTTACTGATTACTAGTGGGTTCAGGCTGAATGTTTTGTGCCAAATAAAATAAATATAAATAAATTGTGTATGCCAGTTGTTTGATAAAAGGAATGCATAAAAATACAATTCAACACCTTAATCATCTTAAACATCTTAAACACACACACAAACAAAACCCACACATACACATTTTGGATAAACAACCATTTGTAAAGGAAATGTCTTATGCCACTTTTATCACTAATGTAGGTTAATTTTAGCAAAGATTATTAACCAACTGCTGAGATCAAGTTGACATTACAACTTTGTGCCCACAAATGCAGCATGATACCCTTTATGTCCTCTGTTACTGCTTATAGGGCTAAGCCAAAGAGTTAGTCCCATAGCTGTCCGAACTTGGACTGCAGGGCCACTGGATGTCTGTCTCATTACATCTGTAACAATGTATGCCGTATTTTCACGATTATAAATTGTGATTAAAAAAGACCATATGCAGCATTTTAATAGTCATAAAACCGTTTAGAAAGCGTTTTGTTTGTTTTTGTTTTGAATCCTACATGATAGAAAGATAGATATTAAGATATAAGTAAAGGTCTAAGATATTAAGGAATATTGTTGTTTCCCTTGGCATATTTTTAAGCATAAACATCATCTGCCAGTTATAAATCTGTGAGATATATATATATATATATTTATATATATATCTTTTCACAAATTTGTTATATATATATATAAGAAGAAGTGGCCCATGTGACCCATCTTGCGTGCTCTTAACTGGGGGTGGAGCCACACACTTCATGGCTCCTGCACTGCACACTGAACCTCTGTGCCATGACGCCCCTCAAAGCTGAGCTAAACTCTTATGTAAAGATACAGGCTAAATGCTAAAGAGCCAGTTTGACAGCTACTGCTCTGTTCCTATGACGATGGGGAATGGCACTTAGATAAGTTCATAGAACTGTAGAAAACAAGCTATTTTAAGCAACTGAATGTCTCTTTACTCATGATGTCTACTGCTCAATATTGTAGCCTACTACAGTAAACTTTCACAAAGTGTACAGTCCCCTTCACTTCTTCACATTGTTGACATGTTTGGTTATTTTTTTTTATCCCTCATTACATCTCTATTACTGTTTTATTTTCCATCTTGTTTCCCCCTCAATGGGACAATAACATAACATAAACATAACATTAATTGTAGACATTTTTGCAAATGTTGCAAAAAGTAACTTGCTTTGTCACATTGACCTGAGCATGGAGAATGATGTGTAACATTTTCTTTTAGATTTCTTGATATTTTAGTAATTCGTATATAAACACTGTTTTGAAGTGAGAGGTATATTTGTCTTTTTGCCTAAACTTCATATACAAACAATAATTGAAAACCTACACACATCACTGTCAGGCACAGACAAAACAGGAACAAACTGTTAAACAAAGGATGTTTATTAACAGAAAAACTAAACACAACGAAAGTCCACGTCCGCTACAAATAGCGGAGGAAACGGAATTAACTATAACGCTCAGAGGATTCAGGAGTAAACTAACACGCAGAAGATCTAACAAACGAACTAAAACACTGAACAAACGGAGTGACACGGGGATTAACTATACCAACTGGGGAGTCCAGACTCGCGGGTCGTACAGCTCAGGGGTTCGTGGGAGACGGAGAAAGGCACGACAGACACGGAGTAAGTTCAGGGAAGTAATGACGAGGCAAGACACCACGGGATCCGGGGAAGACGCTTAAATGGAGTGGAGACCAGGTGACACCAATCAGTACTCAGGTGAATGTGATCGTGCACGAGGAAGTGAATGCGAACGGGGAGAGGGATTGTGAGTCTGTGAGGTAGAGTGAGGGGGCGTGGTGGTGGCCAGATCTGATGCAGACCTGACAATCACACACTGAAGGCTCTGCTTGTTCATCATAGGAATTAATGAACTCTTCATGACATTTGAATAGGAATTTACCAGATCTCAATTTTCTCCTCCTTTAATTATATATTCATTAGATATTTCATACTTTCATTATTATTACTAAAATGCTCAAACTTGTGGGTGAACAATGCAGATAACACATAAATAGGGTGCTCAAAGTTACTAATCATATTGTTACTTTTACAGCTACCAAACCCTTATACTACACTACACTATATTAGCCACGAGAGCCAATACAATGGTTAATAAATGCTTCTTTTAATGTATTCATATTACCCCTAAAGAGTTTAAGGAAATATAAACAAGATTAATCACAGTGAACTGAGCTATATAAACTATTTGCAGTACTGTTAAGATATGATGCTATACAGAATACTCAAAGGCTCCAGTTTTTAACCCAGTACTTCTCTCTGCTGGTGCTGATCTCACATCTGCTGCTTTATGTTAGTCTTTTAAAGGAATAACATGCAATTTAACAAGCAATTAATAAAAAGGAAACAAAAAAAAACATTTGTATAATACATTCTTGAAAGTAGATTATGCTAAAAAAGTTGTAAATGTCACTGAATATATGCCTTACAAAATATATTCAAATATGTATGAATGTATAAACATAACTGTGCATGTTAAAGTGTAAAAATTACAAACAAATCTTCCACTACTGAAAAATAAATGCTGCTTTTCACTTTTAAATTGAACAGAAAGCAAATGTGATGTAAACACACATGAGAAGATTTTTCTTGACATTTTATTAACCCTATATAACTGTTGTTATCAGTCTGAATGCTTGGATTGGTCTCTCAGAGACCAGGTCTGAGGCATTGTCTCCAGCTTGCCTCCTATTCTAACATCCACAGAAAACAAAATCAACAACCAACCTATATGTTTGCCTGCAATGATACCCTGTACTCTGTACTCTACCCTGTGCTCTACCCTGCACAACTCCGATACGCCTCCTAACTCCTCTCCCAGCTGGGGGATCAACTTGTGTTATTTGTAATAAAGCCTTCTTAAATAAGTTTTTAGTATATAACGTTATCAAGAGTCATCTATCTTCCCAACCCCCACATCCCACCTAATCATATGAGTATATAAGGGTATATATTCTGAAATACTTAAAATCATGAGTACCATATTCGTGTTAAAACAATTTATAAAACCTGCATTACAGCAACAGTGATATTCTGAGCACAGGCCTACAGCAGAGGGTTGTCTCACTTGGGATTGCATCATGGACTAGGTTATTTCCTCACCATGGTTTTAGACAGCATAGCTCATTGTGTGGTGGCATCAGATGTGACCTCAGAAGAACAAGAGGTACGATGGCAACCTGCTAAAGTAGCCAATATGTCAATACAAGGAGCATGTGGATTGCTGTCTTTTAATATCACTTTTAATATCCCTTACTTCACAGAAATAACAGTTAAAAACGCATTTGCATTCAGCACTGGCAAGCAGTCATAGCTTGAGACTGTCATTTTAACGGACTTAAACTACTGCCACCTTGTGGTGCATTTAGCTTAAGCACTAATGACTGTATGGAGATTTTCATGACTACCAATAAAATGAAAACATAGTGATGGACCAGTCTCAGGTTATAATACCATTTATTTGTTCATTACCTCCGCCAAGAAGATTATGTTTTCGCCGGCGTTTGTCTGTCTGTGAGTAAGATTATTCGAAAAGTACTGCAGAGGTTTGCACATAGTATGGCACGTGTGACAATTGTTATATTTTCCAAAGACTTGAAGATCCATCTTATCTCTACAAGTGAGCGGCAGATCTTTCCACAGGTGAGCATGCACCTATCGTAGGCCAGGTCTACATAATAAAGCCAGGAAGCGAGCTTCATTGATAAATAGCCTATCGTATCCATTACGGCACAGGACTTGTGAATAGACAGCTTAGAGAGCTGTCCTTCTGCAATACTGTAGCCTAATAGGGAGATAGCGTATATCGTATCTTGGGCCAACTATGGGCCAAATAAAATGGCTATTACGTGCCGCTAGACCCCTTCTCGGTTTGTTTATGATCAGTGGCGGTTCAACAGTGTATTACCCCCCGGGCAAGACCGCCTCTGAGCGCCCCCACCCCCCGAAAGAAACGAAAAAAATATTGGCAATGCCCAAAACAATATAATTTAAGCATAACTTTCTCATTGGATTAGAGTATTGCTCTATACAGTGGATCCCCGTTCCCCCCTTGGCGTTGTGTTGCATTTGCAACCCAGAGGTAAACTTTTCCCCGCGCCCCCTCCCCTTTGCCCTTCTGACACACAGCTTCTGTGCATGACACCTTCTCAGCAAGCAAGGACGCCTGCAGTTAGGGGGCACCAATGTGCCAACTGCCCACACAGTTATATGATAGATATTCAGAGATTGTTTTTTTTTCTAAGCGCTCGTGCCGCCCCCTACGAAATGGCGCCCGGGGCGGCTGCCCTGTTCGCCCGTGCCTAAAACCGCTACTGTTTATGATATTGCTTTAATCATATGCACAGCAGAATTAGCCTTATCAAAATGATCCCTTGAACTTGTTGATGTGTAGTTTTTTTTTGTTGTTGTTTTGTTTTTTTTGTTTTTTTTTTTCAAGTAAATTTGTCGCTGAATGCCACATAGGCTTATTTTTATTTTACAAGCCCCTGGCGCGATTCGTTTGAGGAAATGATTATGCTCGTTTGTAAGATTATTCTGCATATGTTGTACCGTCCATGCTTTACCCACGTTTTGGCAAAATACTTCCATGGATTCCCGCGGTTGGTGTTCTCGCTAGGAACGTTCCCATGATTGGAGAGCTTCTAACCCCATTGACACACGGTCAGATCGACACATCAATACGCTTGACATTAAACTGACTCGTATCTAAATGATAATATCAAATTAATCATGATCTCGTGTTTTTGAAGCTCTGGTATCAATGTGCCTAATTATTATTAATTATGTGCTAAAAGTTGTAAACTATTAGTACTACTATTACTATTAGTTGGCGACTATCAGGGCGGCTATCAAACAAAGCACCTTTTTCTATTTCCATAGTGACGTGACGTCACTATGAAGCGCTATGAAACGTCATAATTACAGTAGCCTAATATGTCATATAATTCCAAGAGGTTATGCATTTCACTCACATTAGGATGAAATTCACCCGTGACATACAGAGTATATGATTCAGGAGAGAAACTGTTGCATCTGAAGGGTAAGTCTGTCAACAAGAATTCAAGTCTTCCAAAATTACTGGAGAAGGCCCAACATTTTATTTTATTTTATTTTAATTTTTTTTTACTTAATACATTTCTCGTCAGACATAGTCTATTTGACTATCGTGCCATGCTTTAAGACCAATTAAATATCAGGAATTCAGGTTTAACCTCAGATGTTTTTGTATCAGTGAAAGTTCACCCTTCCAAAGTATGTTAAATGTTGAATTAATTGCTAAGACAAAGTAAAAGAAACTTTTTAAACCATAATCTATTTGTAGGAGACGATGGAAGAGGACAGTGTTCCTCCTGCTATGCAGCACAGCGTGGTAAGCCCCCTTACACTTTTAATGGCTAAGAGCATTATATGCAAGTGATTAGTAAAGTTTCCAGAATAACCTTATGAGTAAAGTTGAAATGATTTTGAGTTCACTGACTGTCCCTGTCCTGATCTGACAGTGTTTGCCAACATAAGGCAAAAAACTAAGAGCTAAAACAGTTTATGGCTTGTTTGGCTCCCTTTGGATTTAGACAATGCTGGAGACTGCAACAGAGAGCGAATACTGCTCTTCTGAGAGCACAGTTAGCCAAGAGAGGGTAGGAATCGAGAGAGAGAGGCGGGTGTCTCTCATCCAGTACATGGTTAAGCTGTTGGTGAAGCAGAGGAAACAGGCAGCAGAGATCGAGAGACTGCACCTCTCGCTGGCTGAGCTGAAGAGGGACTGCGAGTGTATGAGGACACAGCTGCAAAGGCAGTCTGCACTAGTCCATGAGGTAAATAAATAAATAAGTTTGGTCTACATTATACAAAAACACTGCAAGAGAAAGATACTTAGATACTTTAGAGCAGGTGTCTGTTGTGTCCTTTACATTTCCCTATTATCTGAACTTTTAGCAGCTCAGTACAATCCCACCACCACTGCCTTCCCTGCCCGGCCAAGAGTGTGAAAACGTTTGTCACCTGGCTCAGAAGTCCTCCACTAGCCTCTCAGGTTTAAAAAAGCCTGCAGATGACGATGAATCAGAGGAATTTATTCCTGAGAAGAGCATTTCAGCAGCCAGACTCAGACGCCACATGAGGAAATCTGCAATGTCCTCAGGCACATCAGTCTGTGAGGTGAATAGATAGATAGATAGATAGATAGATAGATAGATAGATAGATAGATAGATAGATAGATAGATAGATAGATAGATAGATAGATAGATAGTGCTTACACAGATTCACTTTTTCTTTTTAAGCAGCCACTAGTGCTGAGTCATTCATATTTCGCTCTCCTCTGTGCCCATCTGAACTTTCAGCAGCTCAGTACAAACCCACTACCACTGCCTTCCCTGCGTGGCCAGGAGTGTGAAACTGTTTGTCACCTGGCCAAAATATCCTCCACTAGTCCCTCAGCTTCAAGTGAACCAGGAGATGGGAAGGGACCAGGGGAGAACACCCCAGAGAATGAGGAGTCAGTAGAGCACATCAGGCACCGCCTCAGGGACGAGACAACGGGCAGACTCAGGCACTGCGAGGAGGAAGCTACAGTATCCTCAGACACACCTGCTCCTCATAGCAGCCTTGAAAGCCTGTGTTCCAGGACCGTTGATACGAGCTGCACCACCCTGAACGAATGGTCATCGCAATCAGACATTGTGGCTCGACAGAAAGATCAAGTTCACATGGAAAACTCAGCTAAGAACCACAAAAAACATTCCACCGTTCAACCTCCTGAGGACAACATATCAACAACAGCCAGACTGAAGTGTCACAGGAGGAAGGCTAAAGTGTCATCATGCACATCTACTCCTCCTGACAGCCCTCAGAGCCGGAGCACCCAGATTGATGGTACAAGCTGTAATCCATTGCTTGTCACAACAGGGAACATACAGACTCCAGTGGACCCCTACAAACTGACTCAGGACTGGCTATTCACTCCATTGGAACAGAGGGATGTCATGACAGAAATGGCTATTCAGGAAGAAATCCTAAAACATTCCATGATGGAGAGAGAGGCGAGAAAGATTGGAGACAAAGAGAAGGCAAATGTAGAGTTTGAGCTGAAAAGGAAAGCGCGGGCGCAGCTGTTTGAACATTTCCGGAACAGACAAAAACAAAACCGGAAATTCCAGGAAAAGTGGAAGGAGCAGATGGAGCTGCTGAAAGAAGAGGGTAAATATCAGAAAATGGTTGTCAAGAATAAGGCAGACAGACAGGATATTAAGTGCCATGAGGAGGAGGAGAAACCAATAAAACAACGGAAGAGGAAAGATGAGGAGAGTCAGCAGAGTCAGCAGAAGCAGAGAAGAAGGAAGAGCCAACGTCAAAAGATGGCCGCCCGTGAGGCTTTCCTGGTTGGAGGACAGACAAACACACCTTGGGGACAGGACAGAGAAACATGGGGTGACAGACCGATGAGACAAAGGAACTTCATCAGTCGATGTGCAGCAAGAGCAGCTGATGTAGTGGTGTTTGTGGCACTGTAAGATAATGTCCAACGTCCAATGTCCAATATCTTACATTCAATGGGAGACATCAATGATGTTTCTTCAAAGAATTTTAACCATCTCAAATCCCATTTCCTACTTGTAGGCCTATTAAAGAAATATTCTAGCACATTTCTATTTTTATTTATTTTTTACCAAGAGCACTCTGTGTTCTCAATCAATAGGGCTATTGAATGAAATGTGCCAGAATATTCCTTTGAATGAAATGTCTTTTGAAGTAGTTAAACATGTTTTTTTTCTCTTCTCTTCCATTATTACAGTGGAGGGATCTGCAAAATCATCCAAAGCCTGTGCAGACTCATGTGCCCCTGCTTGTGCTGCTGCATGTGTTAACTGCACTGTTGAGGCCGACCTGACCCCTCGCCGAGTGACCGGCCTGTTCTGTTGATTTGCTGTGTCTGATCTGTCCCTCCAACCCTTCAATCAACCAATGCTCCTTTCATCATCATGCGCCCACTTTGTTGCACCCCCCTCTCCTCTCCTCTCCCTTCTTGCTCAACATCTCAGCCAGCCAGAGGCAGATGGGCTCCCCCTATTCAGTCAGGTTCTTCTCAAGGTTTCCTCCTGACACATGGGAGTTGCTTACTGATTACTAGTGGGTTCAGGCTGAATGTTTTGTGCCAAATAAAATAAATATAAATAAATTGTGTATGCCAGTTGTTTGATAAAAGGAATGCATAAAAATACAATTCAACACCCAACATCTTAAATACACACACAAACAAAAACCCACACATACACATTTTGGATAAACAACCATTTGTAAAGGAAATGTCTTATGCCACTTTTATCACTAATGTAGGTTAATTTTAGCAAAGATTATTAACCAACTGCTGAGATCAAGTTGACATTACAACTTTGTGCCCACAAATGCAGCATGATAACCTTTATGTCCTCTGTTACTGCTTATAGGGCTAAGCCAAAGAGTTAATCCCATAGCTGTCCGAACTTGGACTGCAGGGCCATTGGATGTCTGTCTGTGATTAAAAAAGACCATATGCAGCATTTTCAAAGTCATAAAACCGTTTTGTTTGTTTGTTTTGAATCCTACATGATAGAAAGACAGATATTAAGATATAAGTAAAGGTCTAAGATCTTAAGGAATATTTTTGTTTCCCTTGGCATATTTCTTATAATGAAATTAGTAAGCTTTATAATAGCCGTTTGTTTTTACAGTATATTCCATGCAAGTCATCCTTACATTCATGATTGTACTTCAGACATAGCCTACTCATTTTTTTCTGAGAAAAATGATGCTGTGTCAAGCACATTTCAGCCTGAAGTCTGAACTTTTAGCGGCTCAGTTCAAACCCATCACTGTCCTCCCTCCACGACCAAGTGTGTGGAATTGTTTGTGACTCTGGGCAAAAATCCTCCACTAGTCTCTCGGCTTCAAGCAAGCCTATAGATGGGGAGGCCCCGAGGAGGACAAACCAATCGAACATATCAGGCACCGCTTCAGGGACGAAACAGCAGACAGACTCAGGTACCGTGTGTCTAAGGACTGGTTATTCATTCCATTGGACGAGAGGGATGTCACGACAGAAATCACTATTCAGGAAGAAATCCTGAAGCGGGCCGAGATGGAGAGAGAAGCCAGAACGTGGGGACAAAGAGAAAACATGAATAGATGGAGCTGGAAATGAGAGAGCATGATAAGCTCTTTAAACTTTTTTGTTAAAGACAAAAACAAACCCGGAGATTCCAGGAGATGGAAGGAGCAGGTGGAGGATGAGAGAAAACTCCCTGAGGAGATGTTGAATGAAGAGGCTAACGCTAAACATCGGAAAATTGTCGGCAAACACATTAAAGAAAGTAAGGCAGTTAAACATACCTTAACTGTCTGAAGGAGGAAGAGGAGATACCAAAGACACAACAGAAGAAGAGAAAGAAGAAAGAACAAAAGAGGCAGCAACAAGAAAGACCTGGAGCAGAAGAATATTTCGTTGCCAGCAAGCAGTGCAGATCGCCCACCAAGGCCAAACGTGAGGTTAAGGGGAAAAGCCAGGCCGGCAATGTAGCCCTGGCCAAGTTGACCCAACGAGCAGCAAAAAAGGCCCAGCTACAAAGAGGAAGAGCCAATGTGAGGAGATGGCCATCCGTGACCTCCGTTAATGGAGAAAATTGACTGTAGACTTAGACACGTTAACACGATTTGTTGGAATCGCACGTTTGCGATTACTGGAATTGGACTTAGGAATCTATAGTAAACGCGCGGGGAAAAGAATCATCAGGAAAATCTTAAGTAGAAAGCTGAGTGGAATAAAGCTTTTCTGAATGTGCGGTGGCTCTTAAAAGAGCCTTTTATCATTTCGGGTCATACTTGTGACAAGTTTAAGCACGCTCTCCACGAATACGACGAGCTAGCTGGATGTCCTTGGGCATAATGGTCACTCTCTTGGCGTGAATAGCGCACAGATTTGTATCCTCAAACAAACCAACCAGATAAGCCTCGCTAGCTTCCTGAAGAGCCATGACAGCAGAGCTCTGGAAACGCAGATCAGTCTTGAAGTCTTGAGCGATCTCCCTCACCAGACGCTGGAAAGGCAGTTTGCGGATAAGCAACTCAGTGGATTTCTGGTAACGACGGATCTCTCTCAGAGCCACGGTACCAGGCCTGTAACGGTGAGGCTTCTTCACGCCACCAGTTGCCGGTGCGCTTTTACGCGCAGCCTTTGTGGCGAGCTGCTTCCGCGGGGCCTTACCGCCGGTAGACTTACGAGCGGTCTGTTTGGTTCTCGCCATTAATAGGTCGTCTTCTTCAGGCAGATGTTTCTGAAGAGGGGGACGTGGTTATTTAAGGTCTACAGTCTCAGCCTGCCCCCTGTGTACGTCAGGTTATAGTCTCTTCTGATTGGACTCAATCCGAGTGGCGCCCAAAATTCAAAATACAAAGCCCAACTTTAATTCAGTGTTTACAAAACCTTTATAATACCCGAAACAAAGTAAATACACTTAAGTGTACTATCAGTGCATATAACCTGGTGTAAAAACCCCCCACCAGGAAGCATTTTAAAAGCCTGATTTGGCTTGATTTAACTTTAAATTTAACACCGAGTCTGTGTGGAGAGAGTCCACTCTATCTGTCTATTTATGCTATTAATTTAAGGTAATATTTCTTACTGACAACTGTGTCTGAAAGACCGTGCACCACCGCATTGGGTGATAGAATATACATGCGTTATGGAATATAATGAACATCCTGACGTCTTGTGTAGCAAATACAATTTTGTTTGTTTTTTAATCAATCAACTGTTTTTGCAGCATCTCAAAATTCATGTTTGTCATATTACTAATAGAGTCTAAAAAATCTGAATAAACACCTGACATTTACCTGTATAAACTGGGATACTGGGTCACCTACAGATCTTAATCGAATAATGTTTCTTAATTAAATAGGTTTTCATGTCTGCGCCTGTTCAGTCCTTGAAAGTACTGGAAGTGGTTTGGAGGCGCGAACTGTCTTTTGAAGATGACAACCCTTTTTCATCACTTTGTAATTGCGCGCGAGGTGCAGTTTTGTTTCCCCTCTACACAT
Organism: Tenualosa ilisha; assembly: GCA_015244755.2. Taxonomy (NCBI): domain Eukaryota; kingdom Metazoa; phylum Chordata; class Actinopteri; order Clupeiformes; family Clupeidae; genus Tenualosa; species Tenualosa ilisha. Next base: position 937,218 of record PYXC01002465.1, on the reverse strand, counting down.
TCCAAACTTTTATGAGGCTAGCTGACGACATGAAACCTCACATTTCAACTTGCAATTGTTAGACCAACTCAAGACCAGGCAGCACTGTGCAGGGACACTGATCTCTAAAGCTTCAGCATTTTGACGTAGATATTCTGTTCCGCTATTCTGTAGAGATCACTGCCCCTGCGCAGTACTGCGTAGTTCTGAATTCGCCTGTTTACGTTTTCCCAATAAAGCGCTACCCGTTGCTTAATATGGCCTATTGGTCAGGCTACTATATATATTATAATATATATATAATATTCATACGTAACTTGCGAAAATATATGTATAGAATATGGTAATATTATAATATCCGAGTACGGTAGGCTATACATGTGCCATCGAGTCTTGTTGCCAATACAACCAAAAATTGCAATCTGCTTGTTTAGATATTTGGGTGGCTCTTAAAAGAGCCGTTGTATAGAAGATGGGAAGAAATAGATTTACTTAGACTTCTCAGCCTTCTTGGGCAGAAGAACAGCCTGGATGTTGGGTAACACACCACCTTGAGCAATAGTGACTCCACCAAGGAGTTTATTCAACTCTTCGTCGTTACGCACAGCAAGTTGCAAATGACGGGGAATGATACGAGTCTTCTTGTTGTCACGGGCAGCATTGCCAGCCAATTCCAAAATCTCAGCAGTCAAATACTCGAGCACTGCAGCCAAGTACACCGGTGCACCAGCCCCAACACGCTGCGCATAGTTGCCTTTGCGTAGCAGCCTGTGAACACGACCCACGGGAAACTGAAGTCCAGCCCTGGATGACCGGGTCTTCGCCTTTGCTCTGGTCTTTCCTCCTGTTTTGCCACGTCCACTCATAGTTATGCAGTAAAGTTAAAAACGTCGAATGAGTGACACAGGCGATGGACGCCTTATTATAGCACTGTAGTCTGGGGTTAGTCAGTGCCTCATTGGCTGGCGTCAAAATCCTCAGAGCCAATGAACGTCTATCTTGCTACGGGACGCACCAGTGTTTCCATTTGGCGCCTTTGGCCTTTCCCCTCCCATTTAGTGCCTGATTTCAAATCACTGAAAAATGTTAATGTGCGAAATAACAGGAATAATTTTAAATAAATAATGTATGTAAAGGTTCTTGTTGCGGCATTCATGAATTTGTAAGAATTGTAGAAAAAGTTTTTTATCCTTTGAGGCGTGTGGGGTAGGGATACAGTGTAACAAAGTGAAGTGATTGTATAGCGAATGCCTTGATATTTTTGTCGTATTTGGTAACGGTTACATTGTAAAAACATAGGCATGGTTGGTGTTTTTACCCTGCGCTAAGGAGGGTACAGTTACACTTATTAAAGTTGGATATTTTTTTATTACAATGCTCATCTTTAACAGCTATAGTATTTAACTGTGACACGTGATTTCAAGCTAATGTGTAAGTGTGAGATGGGCCCTGTTATTAATTTTTATGTGGGGAAATAGCTATTAGCTATAATATTCAGATAAGAATAGCTATAATATTCACACACGCGCACATCACATTCGGTTTTGAAAAAAAAAAGTTTTTGTTGACAATTACGGCTTATGGAAGTGGTTACGTTTTACACAGGACTTCTGAAATGGTAAATTAATGAAATTCATGGAATAGGTGCATTCAATGTTTTTTTGGGTGGCTCTTAAAAGAGCCTTTTTGTAGTATGATCAGAGGAACGTGCACAATGTTTACTTCTTCTTGGGTGCAGCCTTCTTGGGTTTGGCTGCTTTAGGCTTGGCCGTCTTGGGCTTCGCTGCCTTTGCTTTCTTGGGGCTCTTCACTGCCTTCTTGGGTGCTGCGGGCTTCTTCGCCTTCTTGGGGCTCTTTGCTGCCTTCTTAGGTGTTGCGGGCTTCTTGGCTGCTTTCTTGGGAGACTTCTTAGCTGCGACTGGCTTCTTCGCTGCTGCCTTCTTGGGTTTCTTGGCCGCGGCAGGTTTCTTCGCGACTGGTTTCTTGGCTTTAGGAGCTGCCTTCTTAGCGGGCTTCTTCTTCGGCTCAGCCTGCTTCTTGCTCAGCTTGAAAGACCCAGAGGCGCCAGTTCCTTTTGTCTGGATTAGAGTCCCCTTTTTTACCAAACTCTTAATGGCAAGCTTGACGCGCGCATTATTTTTCTCCACATCGTATCCACCAGCAGCTAGAGCTTTCTTCAGTGCAGCAAGAGAAACACCTTTTTTCTCTTTCGATGCAGAGATTGCCTTGACGACGAGCTCACCAACACTTGGGCCTGTTTTCTTGGCCCGGGGTGCCCGCTTCTTGGGAGCCTTGGCTGGGGCGGCGGCTGGAGCTTCCTCTGCCATTTCAAACACTTCGGTTTCGCGCTCAGAGTACTCAGGAGTGAGAATGACGCATGAAGGGCATGGTGGGTTGGTCTTTAAGTCAGCATGAGAACCATTTGGACTCAACGTATTCTGTGTTTTCCCGGACTTGTCTGCGGTGTAGGAATCACTTGTGTTTTCTTCACACGTAAACTGCAAAAAATACGCGTATCGAATTTATATTTACCAACGAAAAGGTATGTGTTGTAAAGAGCACAGCCTGTACATCCCAAGAAATGCAGCTGCGTTTGTGAGAGTCTTCTATGTATTTCTCACCGCACGTACAACTCCGGAAATCTAGTTGTAGGATTTGCAATCACATTCTATTTTATGTGGAAAACGTGCATATAAAGACAGTAAAATCGTTATATGATTGGGGAATATAGTACCCGGGGCCAAGATATGACACTCAGTAACTCGTAAAAACAGCTGAAATGTGATTATCGCGCTTCTGTACATTAGTATTTGAAACGTTTTGGACACAACGAAACACAGTCGACAGACTAGACTGGCGCACGGGCCTTCTCTGCATGTTGGGCCTAAATACTGCTGGGTGCTCTGTATGAGGGCCAAAACCCATCTTGCAAAACGTTTTATAATCTTTCCCAACCAACTATGGAATTCAGGCGTTAACAGTCAACAGATTTTTTTGTTTGTTTTAACTTCCTAGTAGGTTATGCAGTGGCATTTTCGCCTTCGGTAGTTTATTCAATTGTAATTAGGCTACTTCTGCTTTACGACGAGTTGGGATTATAGTTAGGCGATATGGTTAAATAGCCCATTGCGGGGTGAATGAAGGCTTATTCGGCACCTAATCTCGCAGTTAAACGAAACCTAAACGGAACGAAACTGAACGTACGCTTTATTACCTTGTCAATCAACATACTTCCAGGAAAATAATCATTGCTGGTTCCTGTGCTTTGGTTTGTAAACAATTCCACATTGACTGGTGAGTGTGCAATGCTGTTTCTTTTTTTTTTCAATCGGCGCCTGTAAGGGGAACTTGTTGCTAATGCATTTAGACTGTCTAGTGAACACCTTGTGACTGCCATGTGAAATATGTAAACACAATGAACTCCTCTAGTAACCACTAGATTTCTGTAAATTTCCTCTGTGATATTACTTCAGTCTTACCGAATGATACTAAAATTTAAGCAATTAGATAAATCTGTCCTATGTAGCCCTACTAAAATCAAATGTATTTTCTAATTATAAATTACTTGTTTAATGAAATTAAGTTCTCAGACCTGTATTGTATCCTTTTTTGCTACAATTGCAGACCATGCATTTGTAATTTATATTCAAATACTTATTTGTGTAAAAATGCATTTGTACCCATCAGATGACATTATGGCAAATTACAGTCAAATCACATTGCAGGAAAGAAGAAAGCAAATCATCAATGACAAAAACACACATGTATCTATTTAGCCAGTTAGAATGGGTTTGCATAAACTTGGCTATGCCTTCCAAGCACTTTCACTTGATTATCATCTCCATACAGTGCTAGCCTGGATTTGATCCCATTGAGCTCGCTGTCTCACCAGACATTTTAACCTGTCCAGTCAGAGAACAGAGGGAGGCGTCGTGAATGCAGAGCTGGAGCTATCAGTCAAGGCAAGCTGATCAGGGGCTTATCCAGTCTTTTTAAACTTACACACCTCAAGGACACAATCGAATCTCACTACCTAATATCCAGACCCCCTGTACAAAAGGTAGTGTAGAACAGGGGTTTTATTACAAGGCTAGGTTTGCATATGTACCTGTGACCAAACACTTTGGCAGTATTATTTCCTTTATGATATGATAACCAATAGGGATGCACCGATCCGATACGGATATCGGGCGATATGGGAAAAAAATACTTGGATCAGGTCTTGAAAAATTATCCAATACATGGGCTGATCCGTTTCCTAAACTTAATGACCGCAACAACCACGCTACGCTACTATGCCTCTGTACGCTCAGATGGGTGGAGTTGCCCAAGGCGTGAAAACATGTTCTGTATCTAGCTATTATAAGTGCTATATCATACAGCTAAGGTCATTGACTGTAAGTTATAATCAACAACCTGCAAATACTCAACTTGGACGGTTCCTGTTAGTGAACTCAGCCCACGTTGAGTCTGCTTGTCAATAATGTAGCAGCCTAACTTTACTCACCAAAAGGATAACAACAAATGCATATCTCCTAATTCAATGGGGATATTGGCTCGGTATCGACTGATATGCAAAATCCATGTACTGGAATCGGTGTCTGAAATTCAAAAAGTCGGATGGGTGCAGCGATCCCAGGTAACCAATTAGGCTATAACACAGCTACCCTTACTTCAACACCACAACTCAAAGTTTCTCACACGTATTGCAAATTGAGATGGCGTGATGTGCGAGATGTGCGTGCCAGCGACGGAATGTCTTTCCATTTCCCATCATTTGTTTGGTCTTTTCAAACCAGAATGCATCGCTCGGCTTGATAAAGTCAGGTAATATTTAATGCGCCTGCAGGCAAGTCATAATTTAGCGATTTCAAGTTGCTCATATTTAGTGGCAATTATCACTCAATAAATAAATATTAGATAATAATTAATAATTAACAGTTAATATGCCTATTAGACATCAGCTTCAGACAACAGCTCAGGCTGGAAAACAACTTCAATAGTAAAAGTGGGTGGCTCTTAAAAGAGCCCTTGGGTTTAGTTCGAAGGAGAGGTCAGATCTTAACCACCAAAACCATACAGAGTACGGCCCTGGCGTTTCAGTGCATAAACAACATCCATGGCAGTCACGGTTTTTCGCTTGGCATGCTCAGTATAGGTGACAGCATCGCGGATTACGTTCTCCAGAAACACCTTCAGCACACCACGTGTCTCTTCGTAGATAAGACCAGAGATACGCTTAACACCGCCACGACGAGCAAGACGCCTAATAGCGGGTTTAGTAATACCCTGGATGTTATCACGCAGAACTTTGCGATGGCGCTTAGCGCCCCCTTTCCCGAGACCTTTCCCTCCTTTGCCTCTGCCAGACATCTCGTTTACTCGTTCGAGTTGATATATACAATCAATAACTATCTCTTGAACCGATACTTGAACATATTCTCGTGGAGAGGACTTAGGAGAAAACCACTAAACCCTCCCCTTTCAATGTTCCTACCTTTTCTCAATGACGATTAAGCGGGCATGCGCGGCAAAAAAAAAACATCACCAAAATACGCCCACTCGTAAGTGTCCATCTTTCGAAGTTAAGTGGTACTGATGGATACATTGAAAATTCCTCATGGAAGTGTTATGTCCTGTTTTGTTCAATATAATGATTAATGGCATATATGAGAAACTGTGAGAGAGTAATGAAGATCTACTATATGCAGACGATGCCGTTTTTTGGAGAAGGGGATGTAAGATCTTCTAATGATAAGATTCAAAAGGATATTAGTATACTTGAGCAATGGTGGAGTGGGATTAGTTTTCTTTGATTAATATATAAAGCATTAATAAGATCAACTGTTGATTATTGTTGTATAGTATATATCTCTGTTACTAATTCAATAGTTACCTCTGGATCAGGCAGTAGCCATTTCTAGAATTTGAAGTGTCAACTTCTGTGTAGTAGTTCAGTAGGTGGGGGCGGTGTATAACAAAGAGATGTAAACCACCATTACCCAGAAGAAGAAAAAGATGATACATTGAAAAAAATGTAAACCATATTTTGCGAAAGTATGAATTGCATCCGTTACTCTGTGTTTCTTCCAAAAGGTATCCACCCTAAATTACTAATAAAACTCAACCAAACACTCAACTCAACTGAACAGCTGCCTATGGCAAGTCAACTTAACTGCTTAGAAAATTCTATTTAAAACTATGGCTATATCATTGAGACACACGAATGTAACTTTTTCTAAGACTAGACAACTTAGTGGAAGATTTTGGATATCAACACATAATACAGCGTAATTGTGTGTTTTTTTTTTTTTGTTTGTTTGCTTGAGACAAGCCACAATTACAATAGCTTAGTTTAATAAAAGGTTATTATAAGTTTTTAACAGACACTTGGCGTGTAAATAAAAATTATTTGTGTACCCCTGTAGGGTATTTTCTCGAGGAACAATAAGTGCAGGAAGGAGAGAAAAAACTAGATGTACCGCATAGCGATACATGGTATGACCGCCGCAATGTATTGAAATGTGAGAACTGTTGGCATGACAAGTGTGTGGTAGAACAGTGTTGTGAGGTGGGAATTAGATTGGAAATTATGTCTTGGAAGTGGGTATGGATGTGTTTTTTGAATGAATGAGATTGTGTGTGATTTTGTAGTGTGTAGGAGTGATTTATGAAAGGGTAGGTGTTGTCATAGTATGTATGTAGCCTACATGTGTTAATTTGAACTCTTGCCACTTGGTGTTTGTGTAGAGATGGTAGTCATAAGATTGTCTTGTATGGAGTATTATATAAAAAAAAAAAATATATATATATATATATATATATAGGTCTTTTGACACCTATATATGGCGATAAACAGCGCCCCCTATGACGAAATGTCACAAAATTTAGTACACGTGACAAGAAAGCTGTTTAGAGATGGCATGCCAAGTTTGACCAAATTTGAGCAATTAAAAGCCAATATATGTACTTTTAAAGAATTTTAAGCTACCTGTTAAATGTTCATTGACGTGTAACTTCGAAACAATTTATCTCAAGATAAATCCTTTGATAACTTTTTGTCAGCATTGTCTGTAGATGACGTATACCAAATTTGGTGAGATTCACATTAACAGCCTATGACGAGTTCGTTCAGATTCGTTTTCGCAATGTTCAAATTTCATGTAAATTGTTTTCGTTGGAAGTGGGCGTCGACCAGTGTTTTCCAATGCGTGAGGTTCAATAGATTTCACGATAAAAAAAAAATGTTGTAAACATTAGCATTCTCTAGATAATAGGCAAAATGACATTTTCTACAATTACAGCGCCCCCTATGGACCAATTTTTATGGCATGTGCTGTGGTTTCAGAGGTCTTTGTGGTGATCGTGCATGACATATTTCGTGCAGTTCCCACCTTCTCGGCCCAAGATATTGGCAACTCAAAATCCCAATTTTTGCATTTACCCTAATCACTAGGTGGCGCTTTGCTTCACGTGAGCGTTTATGGGCTGGGTCGATACGTCTCTGTAACACCAACATACTAACACAAAATCGTTATCTTGGGCAAAAATGTTAACGAGTTATTTAACAAAAACTGTTTTTTGACACCTGGCTTCGGCGATAAACAGCGCCCCCTATGACGAAATGTCACAAAATTTAGTACACATGACAAAAAAGCAGTTTAGAGATGGCATGCCAAGTTTGACCAAATTTGAGCAATTAAAAGCCAAGATATGTACTTTTAAAAAATTTTAAGCTACGTGTTCAATGTTCATTGACGTGTAACTTCGAAACAATTTATCTCAAGATAAATCCTTTGATAACTTTTTGTCAGCATTGTCTGTAGATGACGTATACCAAATTTGGTGAGATTCACATTAACGGCCTATGACGAGTTCGTTCAGATTCGTTTTGGCAATGTTAAAATTTCACGTAAACCGTTTTCGTTGGAAGTGGGCGTCGACCAGTGTTTTCAATGCGTGAGGGTCAGTAGTTTTCACAATAAAAAGAAAATTGCTGTAAACATTAGCATTCTCTAGATAATAGGCAAAATGACATTTTCTACAATTACAGCGCCCCCTATGGTCCAAATTTCATGGCTTGTGCTGTGGTTTTAGAAGTCTTTAGGGTGATCGTGCATGACATATTTTGCGCAGTTCCCAGCTTCTCGGTCCAAGATATTGCCAACTCAAAATCCCAATTTTTGCATTTACCCATATCAGTAGGTGGCGCTATGCTTCAAGTGAGTGTTTATGGGCTGGGTCGATACGTCTCTGTAACACCGACATATTACAAAAATTTCGTGTTGGGTGAATAAAATAAAAATAAAATAAAAATAAAAAAAGGGAAAAAACGTGCAGCAACACCAATATGACCGCTTTCGCTAGCTTCGCTAGCGGCGGTCATAATAATTTTACGCGGTAGAATTGGGTCCACCTCTCATGGGCCGTGCGGGTTCAAACTAACCGACACCGTTTCTATGATTGTTCGAGGGGGAAGTGGTCTGTAGTTTAAATGGCAGTGACGCCAGGAGTGTATTACCATACGAATAACTATTTATACTCGACAAAGGCAACAGGCGGATTTCTGATTGTCACGCCTGAACCGGCGAAGTCTGCACCGAAGAAGGGCTCTAAGAAGGCAGTCTCTAAGACTGCAGGCAAAGGTGGCAAAAAGCGTAAGAGAACTAGAAAGGAAAGTTATGCTATCTACGTGTACAAGGTCTTGAAACAGGTCCATCCGGATACTGGCATTTCATCGAAAGCAATGAGCATCATGAATTCATTCGTGAACGATATCTTCGAACGAATTGCTGGGGAGGCTTCCCGCTTGGCTCATTACAACAAACGCTCTACCATTTCTTCAAGGGAAATTCAGACTGCAGTGCGTCTGCTGCTGCCCGGGGAATTGGCTAAGCATGCTGTGTCTGAAGGAACCAAGGCCGTGACCAAGTACACTAGCTCAAAGTGAAAGATGTATACTCTTTAAATAAAGGTTCTTTTAAGAGCCACCGACTTTTTCTGTTAAAAGCATTTCCAGTGGTGTGGTATCTGTCCTTAGGTGTTTGACCTTGACCGTATTTAATAATATTGATAATCTAATTTAATTACAATGACAAATCATTTATCTAGAAAAGTACGCGTTATAAGTTGCTAAATGGTTGTCGACGTCACCACGTTCACATGGTGTGCATGATTCATCAGTCAGATGCTGGCGAAATGCTTGAAACATCAACTTGTCTGACTTGTCTTCTAGCACGATTTATGAACTAATATCTAGATTAGGTGGACTAGGTGTTACTAAAAGCATAACCAATGGAACTGAAAAGAAACTGGGCTTTGAATATTTTTCAGTAAAGAGATATTTAGTCATGCGATATAAGACATTAACAGTCTGAATAGATGCTTGTTGAGAGATACTGAGGTGGCTCTTAAAAGAGCCTTTTTTCTTTTTCACATCATTGGAAACGACTTAAGCACGCTCCCCACGAATACGGCGAGCCAGCTGGATGTCCTTAGGCATGATGGTGACTCTCTTAGCGTGAATGGCGCACAGATTGGTGTCCTCAAACAGGCCAACCAGATATGCCTCACTGGCCTCCTGAAGTGCCATGACAGCAGAGCTCTGGAAACGCAGATCGGTTTTGAAGTCCTGAGCGATTTCTCTGACCAGGCGCTGGAAAGGCAGCTTACGGATGAGCAGCTCAGTGGATTTCTGGTAGCGACGAATCTCTCTCAGAGCCACAGTCCCGGGCCTGTAACGATGTGGCTTCTTCACGCCCCCAGTGGCGGGTGCGCTTTTACGTGCAGCCTTAGTGGCGAGTTGTTTTCGTGGAGCTTTGCCTCCGGTGGATTTGCGAGCAGTCTGCTTCGTTCTTGCCATTGTTTCTTGTTCTAGAAACAAAAATGTGAAGTGACAAAAGCGGAGGTTGGTTTTAAACCTGGAGTCTCGACTTGCCCATAGTGCAGGTAGGCTACGTTGCTTTACGTAAGAGTTCTGCTCTTCACTGATTGGACCTAATCGCGTTTCTGACTGGCGCTTGAAATTCGAATAACAAAGGATTTGTTTGAAATGACTTGCTGGCTAAATAGCTGGCTTTCTTCAGAACAATAACATGCACTATGAATTAATATAATATTCTTTAAGAACAGTAGTGCATAACACAACTAAGATGTGTCAGCACATGAAGGTATAACACAAATCTGTTCATTTCAAGTGACAAGCATTATTATTGTTGTTGTAATCATAGTTGTTGCCATTACTACTACTATTATTAGCCTTCTACTACCTTGGAAGATTCAAAGTTTTTCACAAGTTTCCAGGATGGAATTCAGAAGGTGAGCGATTAACTGGAGGTATGGTAGATAATCACTGCAGAAGCGTTTCATTTACTCGAAGGCGTACTCAGTATAATTACCCTACTAGATATTTTTGGTCACTATATCAGAACTTACTACACTTCTGCTTGCCATTTGAACTTTTTATACTTTTCAGGATGATTTGGTGGCTCTTAAAAGAGCAATTAAAATCAGTTTTTCCTGAATGTTGGGCATCACTCACACCACCCTGGGCAATGGTCACTCCACCAAGTAGTTTGTTCAGCTGCTCGTCGTTTCGCACAGACAGCTGTAGATGACGAGGGATGATTCGAGTTTTCTTACTATCACGAGCGGCATTTTTTTTCTTTATCTTTTCCTTTTTTAATGGAAACAAACATCTGTATGTATTTATATGTCATTTATATGTAATAATAATAATAAAGGTCAAATATAAACATTACTACTAATTCATGTAATAGAATAGATTCATTTTTATTTATTTATCAAGCTATTTAATTGTAGTTGCAACAGCTCCCACCAAGAGAACTGTGTTAGTTCGGTAAGCAGCCATGGAGATCTATATGAGATCCAGTACGTCAGTGACTTAGGCGATAATATCGAGAGCCAATCAAATGAAAGGCTTTAATCGATGCGAGTTCTTTGGTGCCTCCTCTATCACACGTCTTTTTGTTGTGTCCGGAAATCTGTTGACTGGTCTGTGACCACCATACGTCAGTTCAAACTAAATGGGATTTCGTGACACTTGTGATCGATGTTACAATAGGCGAATCTGACATTTGCTGAATTTATCAAGCAATGATGTTGTAAATCCTCTCCTATCCTTGCTTCCCTACGTTGGCTCCCTATTAGAAGTCGAATTGATTTTAAAATACTCCTCCTAACCTACAAAGCCCTCAAGGGCGATGCACCAACATATATTAAAGACTTACTTGTCCCTTACCACCCTCCTAGAACCCTAAGATCCCAAAATGCTGGTCTCCTTGTAATCCCAAGAATATCAAAATCTACGATAGGAGGAAGAGCCTTTTATTACCGTGCACCCTTCCTGTGGAATAATCCCCCACACACACACACATTCGACAAGCGGACACTCTCAATACCTTTAAGTCTAGACTTAAAACCTTCCTCTTTACTGTTTCCCATAGTTAGGATGGTGCATGGCAAATCATCACTTCTCATGGGTCTTTTGGGAGGGACTGCTTCTGCTGTTGCACCCAGTTGCGAGGCATGGCGGCCACTGACCATCCCTGCAGTGGTGCTGGGTTACCATGCATCATACCTTAGTTATGCTGCTATAGCCTAGTGCCGCCACACAACCTTCATGTGTCATGCCGTACAACTCTCTCTCTCTCTCAATATTTATATATATATATTTATACCTGGCCTAATTCACTATTTTCCTCTGTCCACAATTTATCTTTGCTGAGTGCCATCCCTGCCTCATTCTGGCGGACTCCTCTCACCCTCCCCTCCTGAGTGGACTACAACCAACACTACGGGAGGCCCATGTCAGGACCGACTCCCCATCACAGAGGACCTTCCTGACGCCGATGCTGGGCCCGACACCCCCCCATGGCGCTGTCATATGGACCCTTACTGTTACCCCCATGACCCATCTCACTCCTTTGGGTTTGTCACTATGCCTGGTCGCTGCTACATTGTCCAGCCATAATTCCTGATAACCACCTATAGACTGACTACCATGTAATGTAAAAGTGGGATAATACTCAATTATGAACTATTATGAATCTTAGCTAAAACCATAGGCAACTTATAGTCTGTTATGGTTACTACTGATGGTAAATTTTCTCCATGGCCCCTGGCAGTTGGGTTAGCCCCTTGAGTCGTGGATCTGCCCAAGGTTTCTTCCTAGATTAACTGAACATAAGGGAGTTTTTCCTTGCCCCTGTTGCTTTTGGGTGCTCCTTCTGTGAAGCGCCACGAGACAATACTGTTGTAAAAGGCGCTGTATAAATAAAACTGAATTGAATTGAATAAATGTATTGCACTTAATGTGCAGATGAGAGCTACATGCACAGACTTACTCCATAACCAGCCTGTTATGGATTCAGTCCGGATGTCACATCAAGTCAACCCCATAATGTTACACTTTCTTTGCTTTAGTAGTAATTGGCCTAGTATGGCACATGTATAAAGAAAAGCTTTTGATTTCATCACTGTAGTAAAGCAAAGTCTGAATCCCATGTACCCACAACTAGCTTACTCATGGCAGTTAAATCCATCAACCTGTCTTCTTCTAATACTGTCAATTCGGTTGCCAACTGACTAAAACAGGTCAAAGCCGATGCTCTTGAGATTGTTTTGATCACCAGCAAAACCGAACCAAAGTTAACTTTTTCAAAACTTTCCCCCGGTCAACTTCTATCTCTAATGGCGTGGGCATTATTTGTACTGTTGTACTATTTGTATTTAGGTGCAGTGTTGCCGTGTGTGCTACATTACTTGATCCAGGTAAAGAAATGTCTCAACACAGAAGTTGGTTCATAGTTAAATCATATTAAAATTTTATTAAGTTACCCTATATTAAAATAAATCAAAAACAAAGAGAAAAAAAAACACAAAGAAAGTGTAATAATGACATGAGATAGATTATGGAATGTCTTTTTTTTCATCAGTAAATAAAATATAGCTCCAACTGTTACAGGGTGCTTTATTTCAGCCATTGGGTTAAATAAAGCACTGTAATATCACAATATTACATGATATATCATATGATACTACAATATCATATGATATTTCATATCATTTATAGATATATATATTTTATATATATATATATATATATATATATATACTCTCATCTCATGTACACCTCCAGGCAACATTTTGAGCAGATTCTTTACAGAATCAAGTTTCTTGTGGTTCTTTTTCTCTCATTTTTAATGTACAAGTAAACTCACCTTGGGCATTTAACCACAGAAAAAAAGCAAGGCAACCTTTTTTTTTTTAATATGCCTCTTCAATAAAGTACAAAAAAACTGGCACAGAGGACATTTTATACACCTTAAAAATGCAATAAAATTAAATTAAGTAGAGAAGAGACTTAAAACTGTAAACCTTTCCCCGTGACGTTACAGCATCCTCAAAGACAATTCAATCACTTCAGAAGAGAAAGAGAAAAAAAAAAGAACCAAACAAAAACAAAAAAAATAAAAAAAACAAACAGCAACAACAACAACAACAACAACAAAAAATAACGACAGCCAATTTGCCTTTCAGGACAAGTGCGTGCTGCCATCTGTGATGTAGTCTCCAGCTGCAGCGTCTGGATCCTCTCGATTTTGCTTGTTTTGTGTTTTTTTTTTTTTTTCTTTCCTCCTCTTGTTTTTCTCCCACCGTGTTTTCCTCAGGCGGACACTTAAAATGCACGCCACATGTTCGTACTGTGCATCCTCCTGACCCCCTTTAAAAAAAAGAGGACCACAGAGCACAGGGCTTTCCGTCCGCTGGCAGAGAGACGAGTTCAGCGACCAAAGGTCAATAAATCACAAGCTCCATCAGCAAACTGAAATGTATATTTGGGGGTTGGAGGGGTAAAAAAAAACAACAACAAAAAACCTAACATAATGAGAGTTGATTTTGTTGCCTTTGACCGTGAATGAACTATGGACTATATGGATGTAATGGGGGGTCACTGGAAACTGAAAAACAGAGCATCGAACATGCCCCTCACTGAGGGACTCCCAAATGAGCGGGAGACAAGTGAGCAGGCCGAGGCTGTAGAGATGACAGGAAATGACCTCATGAAGGAGATGGCTGGGGTGGTGGGGCTCCTTTGGCCACCACAGCGGTGGCCTTGGCCACAGCAGTGATGGCGGCCTCCACGGTCCGGTAGAGCGTGTCCAGCGCGTCTGATGGACCCCCGCCCCCTGGGCCCCACAACGCTGATGCCTCCGCCGGCCCTGACAACAGTAGTGTTGCGTCATCTTGGGACGCCGAAGATGCCGGGGCCGTGGTTGCAGCGGCAACAGAGGAGGCCGTTGTCGTGGCGCCGGTTGCTGCGGCACCAGTCCCAACAACGCTGCCTCCAAGAGTCTTGCAACCATCCTCCCTCTCCTCCTTCATCGCTACTCCTGCGTCCCTCATTACCGCATCCTTCCTCCTCGTCTCCTCTTCCTCACCTTCCTCATCTTGTTCTCCCCCTCCTCCCCCTCCTCCTCTGTGTTCCACTGATCTGGGACCTGCTGCTCCTGTCTGCTGTTGCTGCTGCATCATGGGCTCCTCCTGCGGCCCGAAGCCCTCGGGCAGCGAGGATGACGAAGACGATGAAGATGAGGAGGAGGATGACGAAGAGGAGGACAACGACGACTGCGCCGGCTCCATTTTGTCGCCTTTGGGCGAGGCGCTCTCCGGTGAGGGCGGCTCGTGCTCCGTGCCCGGGTCGATTAGCGACGAGTCACGAGTCTCCGTGTCCGAGGGGCTGGCGGGCGATCGGGGCGGGACTTCCGTTGGCTCCGCCTTGATCTCAGCCCCGGGAGCCAGTGAGGAAGAGGAGGAGGCAGAGGTGGTGACAGTGACGGACGGGCAGCCAGAGGGCATAGAGGAGCTGGTGCCTTCGCCCGGGTGGTCGTCCCCACTGCTTACCCGACGCCGCTTCACCGGAGTCGCACCCTCATCGTCCGCTGAGGGAGAGGGAAGAGCAGGACAAAAGAAAGAGTCAACGATATAATGCAAACAATTTCTGTCTGATTTACTTATTTTTTCATCTAAAAAAGGAAGGAAAAAAAAGAGAAAGAAAAAAAAAATACCATACATATGTAGTACCATCCCTGTGTTTGTAGTCACCTTAACTTTTCAAAAATCATTACGCATTTGGAATTTTTCGACCAGGTATCATCCACCCATGAATGCTCTTTTTCTAAACTTAATATAGTAATTACATTCAATCTATTCAAATGCATCTTGTGCCCTATTTGCCAAATTACGCAAGTGTAAGGGAAAACCACAACATGAACATTTATTTCACCAATTCTCACTGTAGTACTGTTTTTTACAAATATACATATGTGTGTCTATAAAGTGCAAGAGATGTAGGGTAGAACGTGTCAGCAGTACATCTGCAAAAGGCAGAAGTGTTTATTTTGTGTGTGTGTTGTGATTTGCACCTTTGCTCTTGCGCTCCTTGGCCTCCTGCTCCAGCAGTGCAGTGCGGTGCTGCAGACAGGCGCGGCACTTGGCCAGCAGCTCCTGGAGGGCGGGTCCCAGCGCTGGCTCCAGCTGCTGAGGTGAGTGCACCGACAGCATGAGCACCAGAGCACGCAACTCCTATGGACACAGAGTGGGGGAGGGGAGGGGAGGAGAGGAGAGAGGAGGTGACGAGAGGAGAGGAGAGAGGAGGTGAGGAGAGAGGAGGTGAGGAGAGAGGAGAGGAGGTGAGGAGAGGTGAGGAGAGGAGAGAGGAGGTGAGGTGAGGAGAGGATCGAGGAGGTGAGGAGAGGAGAGGAGAGGAGAGAGGAGGTGAGGAGAGGTGAGGAGAGGAGAGAGGAGGTGAGGTGAGGAGAGGATCGAGGAGGTGAGGTGAGGAGAGGAGAGAGGAGGTGAGGAGAGGTGAGGAGAGGAGAGAGGAGGTGAGGAGAGGAGAGAGGAGGTGAGGTGAGGAGAGGATCGAGGAGGTGAGGAGAGGAGAGGATCGAGGAGGTGAGGAGAGGAGAGGATCAAGGAGGTGAGGAGAGGAGAGGATCAAGGAGGTGAGGTGAGGTGAATGGAGGAGGTGAGGTGAGGTGAGGTGAGGTGAGGAGGTGAGGGGAGGTGAGGTGAGGAGAGGAGTGGAGAGGTGGCAGGAGGTGAGGTGAGGAGAGGAGAGGAGTGGAGAGGTGGCAGGAGGTGAGGTGAGGTGAGGGGGATTGGGGTACAGGAGGCAGAGGAAGCAAGTCACTTATTTTTTCCCCATTTTCTTTTTTTTTAATTTTTTCATAATTTATTTATATAAATGATGAAAATCAAATCTGTTTCCCACCACACTGTTTCAGATTTGATTTACATTATTCAGATACATATTATATGAAAATCATAAATATATATTACTCAAAGCATCGTTTTAAAGGACTTCTTTTTCATTTCACCTCATTGGATGTTCTAGCCCACCCCTCATCCCCCAAAAAATAAGTGCTTGGACTGCAATGTATACCTCTATGCGTGCACACGTGTGTGTGTGTGTGTGTGTGTGTGTGTGTGTGTGTGTGTGTGTGTGTGTGTGTGTAAATATGGAATAATGTAACTGTGACCTCATAGCATCTCCAATTGTGACTGCAAACCCAACCAGTGTGTGTGTGTGTGTGTGTGTGTCCCTCACAGAGTTGAGCAGGCCGCTGGTCTTGCTGATCTCCGGTCTGTGATTGGCCAGTTCCGGCTGCAGGCTGTGGTACTCATTCAGCAGGTTGGTGACCAGGATGTTGATCAGGTTGGAGCAGCTTGGACCAGACAGCACCTGGGACTGAACCTACACACACACACACACACACACACACACACACACACACACACACAATTTAGTACACAAAACGTATCTGGGAACTCAGCTAATTTCAGCTAACACAGATGTTATTTCACAGACATACGGTTCACACACTCTCTCTGTCTCTCTCTCACACACACATACAGAATTGTTTACCAATAGTAATGCTAACAATTGTTGCAGGTGTGTATGGTGTAAATGAAAGGCAAGTTTTTCTCTCTAGAAACCCTGATGCGAATCTGTGTGTGTACCTTGTGCAAGAAACAGGTGAGGAAGGAGTAGGCCATGTTGTTGTTAAGGAAGGTCCGCTCGTCCACCAGGATGCACTTGATGTACTCGCCGAATGCGGGGTCCTCACACAGCAGTTTCACACACGTCTTGGCCAGCGCCGACTGGATGGGGTCAGATTAAAACAGAGAATCAAGCAGACAGACGTGGTTGACG
>PYXC01002465.1:900000-917500 GCA_015244755.2 Tenualosa ilisha | reverse complement strand
TCCGTGTTCTATTTTTGAAAGCTGGGGGAGGAATCCCCCTTTATACAGACTAGCCGTCATATCATTGAAAAGTTTATATTGTGATGTAACGTGACACTCTGACTTATGCACACCGGAATTATTCACATTTGCTTCCATTGTAATATATTATGTTGCTCTATCTTGGTCAGTATTCAGTGATCTTTAGTATAACGCACAAGTATGAAGTACATCTGGTGAAAAAAGTCTAATTACCGTTCTATATCAATGCTCTTTTGAATGGTAACTATAACAACCATAGTAAACGGCAGTTGAACTAGTCAGTAACAATGGAAGCAGCTGTTGTTAGCTATAACCACCGCTGGAAAGAAAGTAGTACAGCAAGTGAACAGGTTTCTTTATCACTGAGCTTCCAGGTTTTTCTATGTTTTAAGTTGACGTTTATTCCTTACACGCATGAATTGCAACCAAGTGATAAACGGGACAAGAGCCTTTGAGGTGTGTTGAAGAATTAATAAACTTCTGCCTCGTTCATTATTCCGTATTTCAACACACCTCATCTACCGCGATCCCTTACATCGATAGAGATAGATATAAGAGTCCATTCCCCGTTCTCAAAAGTCCCTCGTCTCTCTGCACAGACTCACCTTTACGCTGCAGGTAGGGCCGCGTGGCCTTCAGCACCGACAGGAAGATGGAGAGCAGCTCCACCAGGTCGCCGGTCACGTGACACGCCGTGGCCTCATGGTACATCATGTGCAGCGTGTTAAAGGACTGTGGGAGTCAGAGAAAAGACGGAAGGGCGTAATGAGAAGCTAAACTTATTAGTGGCTGTCTTTTGAAAGGGTCCTGTATATACATACTCTAGTTTTCTTTCTTTCTTTCCATTTCTTTCTTTCTCTTTCTTTCTTTGGACAGTCTGCTTTTCCAACTGCAGTCCCATTTTATTATTTGTTCTAATATACTTTTGTGAATATCTATCAACACTAGATTTGTTAGAAAATCTGGCCTGCATTATAGCATAATGTAAACTATGCATTTCCTAATGTTCACCAATGGGGAAAAGGCCTTTATACATAAATATAATGCCTACATTATATGCTGACTGACTATAAACGTAATTAAAGGTATGTATGCTAACTGGCTATAATCGTAACTAAAATCCTCTCACACTAGCCTTGTGTGTGTGTGTGTGTGTCTTACCTCAGTCATAAGGATGAGTCCCCTGTTGAAAACCACCAGCAGTCTGTCTTCATCGTTCTCCAGTAGCACACGGAAGGCACTAAGTATGGAGAGGAAAGATCACACACACACACACACACACACACGATTTAGAAAACAGGTCACTGGCATGGGTAAGTGTGTGTGTGTGTGTGTGTGTGTGTACACTCAAACCTGTGTATGCAAATGTATGAATAAGAACTGGTGCTTGCGTATGTCAGGAAAAGGGTGCACATGTGTGCGCGCGCTTACGTGTGTGTGTGTGTGTGTGTGTGTGCTGCCCAACGTGAGCAAGCAGCAGCTGATAGGTTTGTTTGTGTGTGCGCGTGAGACTGCATGTGAGTTTGTGTGTGTGTGTGTGTGAGTGAGTGTACCTGATGAGAGTAGTCCAACAGGAGCGTCCGTCCAGGCAGCGCAGGTAGCAGCTGATGGTGGTCTTCTTGAACTGCTTGATGTCCTCCAGCTCCTCCTCCCTCATGTCTGGCCGCTGGGCCACAAACAGCTGCATCAGGTTAAACAACTCCTCCACCGCCTACACACACGAAGAGAGATGGAGAGGGAGAGAGGGTTAATTCACTTTACCAGTTAAACAACTCCTCCACCGCTACACACACGAAAGAGATGGAGAGGGAGAGAGGGTTAATTCACTTTACCAGTAGTCAACTACAGCAGAGGACAGATTAGTGGGGGAGCAGAATTTGTCGCTCTCTCTCATTCTTTACCTCTCATTCTTTACCTCATTCTTTTCCTCTCATTCTTTACTTTACCTCTCTCATTCTTTAGTCTGAGAACACATCTGTATATACTTAATACATCTGTACATAACCATCTCTATAGCACATCTGTATATTGCCCTTATATTGAATCTCTATAGCACATCTGTATATTACCCTTACTATCTCTTCACCTAACATGTATATTGCTCTTCTGCCTATTTATTATTACTACTCTTATATTTATATAATTTGCTCTTTAACTGTACATACTGCATTCTGTTAACCACTGCTGTCTTTCATTCTGATTAATGCAAATAATGTTGAATCTATCTAAAAAAAAATGACAAAAAAGTTGAATCTAATCTAAAAAAAAAAAAAATGAAGTGAGACAGTCAGATGGATGGATGGACAGACAGGGAGTAACACCCACCCCGGGGTACTGGCTGGCGTGCGGCGTGAGGTTTTTGAAAGCCCACTGGATGTTCTGGTGCGAGGCCAGCTGCCGCGTGAAGGCAGCCGAGAGCTCGCAGCACAGGCGCAGGATGCCGTAGTACGCGGGCAGCATGCCGCGGTTGAACAGCACCACCTCCTGGTCGTCGTGGTCGGCCAGGATGTAGTTGAAGGCGATGTTCTTGGTGACGGCCGGGTTCTGCACGATCAGCCGCACGTTCTCAGGGCAGTCCACGCAGGCGTTGTACCAGAAGGAGAGCAGTGCCTGCTTGTTGTGGTTGGTGGCGATGGCGGGCTCAGAGAGTTTGGGCTGGGAAGGGCGAGAGGGAGAGGGAGAGAGAGAGTGGGAGGGAGG
This sequence comes from Tenualosa ilisha, assembly GCA_015244755.2. Lineage (NCBI taxonomy): Eukaryota > Metazoa > Chordata > Actinopteri > Clupeiformes > Clupeidae > Tenualosa > Tenualosa ilisha. The sequence continues at coordinate 914,779 of PYXC01002465.1, read as the reverse complement.
GAGAGAGGAGCGGGAGGGAGGGAAGAGAGAGAGGAGAGGAGGAGAGAGAGAGAGAGAGAGAGAGGGAGGGAGGGCGAGAGGGAGAGAGAGAGAGAGAGGAGAGGAGGGAGAGAGAGGGAGGGAAGGAAAGAGAGAGAGAGGAGAGAGAGAGAGAGAGAGAGGGAGGGGGGGAGGGAGGGAAAAAGAGAGAGAGATGAGGTACAGAAGGATAGTACATTTCCTGTGAATTACCATGTAAACATAAAACCATAAAGACTGATAAATCTCACACACACACACACACACACACACACACACACACTTACCTGAAAGAGGTTCCAGAGGTCCATGAAGTAGCTGGAGAACATGAGCTTCTCGGTCTTGGAGATGAGGCAGTAGGTGAGGAAGCTGAAGAACTGCACCAGCTTGGTGGTGCCGTGTACGGCCACGTCCACATAGAGCTTGGCCCGGCCCAGCAGGCCCAGCAGCAGCTGGTACACCTGGTGCAGCACCGCTGTGGTGTCAGGGCTCAGCGGCAGGTCCCGAGTGGGCAGGTGCAGCGAGCGCGTGGTGCGGAACATTTGCCGGAACGAGTTGCTGGGGATGAGCGACACCAGCAGGTATGCCGCGCTGAGAAGTGAAGAGAGACATAGAGGAAAAACGTATAGTAACGTACCTTAACGTAACGTATAACGTATAACGTACCTTAACGTACCGTACCTAAACGTACCGTACCGTACCGCAATATTTGATAATAAACACACTCAGTGTTTCCTTATTTTTTGCCGAGACCAGTGATTCCCCACCAGAGGTATGTGTACCCCTAGGGGTATGCAAGCACACTGGAGAAATGAGATACTGATGTTTGATTGGCTGGCTGTGTGTGTGTTAATTCTGTATAGCCAGTAAGGGTAAAACGGGAGCGAGAGGCACAAACGTTTGTTTAGTTCTGTGTTCTATTTTTTAAAAGTGGAAGGGGGGGGGGATCCCTAGGGGTTTGCAAGCACACTGCAGGTGGTACGTGGAAATATTTCATAATAATTTATTTCCAAGATGATAAATAAATATTTTCAGTCATTTCATATTAAGCCTGTCAATAAAATGGTACATGTGCGCTACAACTAGTTTCCCCGGGGAGACAATAACCTGTGGCACTCTGCGGCAATAATAATCAGTTGTGTCACATTCTACTTTTGGAGAATCATCAACACGTATGAGTGAGGGGTACGACAAAAAGGCTCTGGGGGTACACAAGACAAAAAAGGTCGGGAAACACCGGTCTAGACAATGGCGGACATTCTTACATGTGCGGACACGTGGGTAGTTGTGGGCCAGCAGAAAGCGCTCCACCCAGTTCTCCATGTTCTGCAGCACCCAGCTGTGGGCCATCTTGTTTCGCGGCGTCTGCACCGCCAGCCAGTCCAGACACTGAGACGGGTTGTACTCAATCACCTGGCACGCACACACACAGACACAGACACAGACACACACACACACACACACACGTTGTGAATCAGGGTGTGTTTATCCTAATAGTGCAGAGATATGAAAGGTGATGAGGACACCTACACAAATAAACTATACTGAACATATAAACACAACAGATAGAAAACTACAAACGCAGAGTAACACAAAGTCGGTGTTATTGGCACACACACCTCCCAGATCCTCTGCAGAATGTAGGAAGCAAAGGAGGGCATGCCAGGAGGACCCCCGGCAAACTCCATCAGCATGGTCAGCAGCTTAAAAAAGGGGTTGGCCGCCTGGGATTGGGGATTAGGGATGGAGGGATAGAAGGAAAGATGAAGATAAATGGGCATAAATGAAACATCATCTCTGGCTCATTCCAATTCGTTTTTTTTTTTTTATCTTTTTGCAATCATCTGAACGGTCTTAACTTCACCAATGTATTCCCATGCTGAGCATTTAGCAAAATGGTCATTTCTCTTAAGCACTGCAGGCAGGGCTGTGTGTGTGTGTATGTATGTGTGTGTGTGTGTGTGTGTGTGCACTGGACTCACCTCTGGTGTGAGCTTGGCGATGGATGTAAAGAGCATGGAGACAATCTGGAAGAAAGGTTGATCATATGAGAAACCCAACCAATTCTTAGGAACGAGTGTTTGACTGTGTGTGTGTGTGTGTGTGTGTGTGTGTGGTGTGTGTGTGTGGTGTGTGTGTGTGTGAGTAAAACAAAAGCGCGTATAGGGGTGACGTACGTGTTCGGCGAGCCGGTTGTTGTAGCGACACAGGCTGAAGATGAGGTTGCAGGTCTGGCGGATGTTGATGCCGTCGCGGATGTGCTGGAACAGGAAGGGGAAACCTTTCCCTCCTGTCAGCGCCGCCATGTCGCTCTGAGACAGGGTCAGGTGTCTGAGACAGGAGGGGAGGAGGGGACAGGAAGATGAAATGAGAGACGGAAAACAGATTTCATAGCTGGACCAGGATGCCCAGATTTGGTTTTCGTAGTCTTACTGTGTTCCATATGTATACGTATTCATATTCAATCATTTATGTATATATTTATATATTCAGATTTATGTATTTATATATACTGTATTGATACACATGAAAGGCGAAAGTTGAAGTTGACTGACACTTGGGCCACCTGATTGGTGGTCAGTAACATTACTATGTTAATATTATATTACTATGCTGTAACTCGTCTATACATAATACTGCATAACATAATGCACACACAGCCTGTGCATGTGCATGTATGAGAGTGTGTGTGTGTGTGTGTGTGTGTCTGCCTGTGTAACCAACCTCTCAGAACGTGACTGCTCCACCAGCAGGGCGATAAGAGCAATCATCTTCTCCAGGGCGGCAGGTCGATACTTCTCTTCAGCCAGAGACAGAATATCCTCTTCCTCATCTTCCTCCTCACCTTCCTCCTCCGACAACACCTCCACCTGTGGCTGAGGCCCAACACAGGATTTTTTACCGGACTTCGCCCATTATTAGACAAAGTTAATACACTGACTTTGACAAGATATCTTCAGCTCTGAGGTTCATACAGAGGTGAGGCTTATACATGGAAATGCATTTCTGTTCTGCATTTTGCATTAAACTTGTTGTTTGGGTGTGATCAATACAGAGGTGCAGTCAATACATAATTGCAACACGGTGCAACTTATAACTGGGAAATCCCTGTATATGCACATGTGTTACTTTCAAAAGTGTGTGCACTAACTTCATGATGTATGATGCTACACGGTTGGAGTTTCTTTGTTATAACTAATTAGTATATTCCATCATACTATTACATTACATATAACTACCATTTATTAACTAATTATTAATTAAGCGTGTGGATGACCAACTCTGAACACGGAGAGAATAGTAGCACTAACTGATCTCTGCCAGTCTGTGTGGGTGAGCATGTCGGAGTGGAAAGCGAGGTGAAAGTGACTGAGTTACTCACATTCTCAGGGCCCTTGGTGCCCATGTAGAAGTGCACCATGATGGAGATGGCTTGAAGAGACAAGAGAAACTGGCTCTGCAGAACAAACAAGAACAACGACGGACACATTCGAACATTATACATTTAGAATAATGTGGAAAAAAAAAAAAAAAACCTTGTAACATACATATTGTTAAGATTTTTTTGCAACTGAAACTATGATATTTAGGTTGGTCATTAAGGCAAATAGCCTAAGAAAGAAGTGTAAACATAACATTCGATAACATACTTAAAAGTTGCACTAACACGATGCACATGTCACCTCGCTAAAATAATCGGCAGTCATTTTCTTTCAGGTAAAAAAAGGACTAAAGTACTTTTTTTAGATGATTTGGCCAAAAACTAAATTTATGCAAAATTTAGCCAGGTGACGATATTCAACATCTTTCGTCCAAAGACATCAGCAAAGCACTCACCTCTTCCTCGCCCATCTTGGCGAACTCGTAGAGGAAGGCGAAGTACTCGGTCAGGTGTTTGCTGTGGGGCTTGACACCGTGCTCCATGATGGACAGCAGCGTCTTCACGAAGCGCGTCACACAAGACCGACTCCCAATATCCTCCACTGGACCGTCCATATCATCCGAACTGAACAAAACACAAGCAAATAAACAAGAAATCCAGTGGATTAGATGCCTACATACCATAATTTCCAGACTACCAACCAAGGTTAGTCCAGTGAATTAGATGCCTATATACAATAATTTCCAGACTATCAGTGAAGGTTAATCCAGTGAATTAGATGCCTATATACTATAATTTCCAGACTATCAACCAAGGTTAATCCAGTGAATTAGATGGCAATATACCATAATTTCCAGACTATCAACCAAGGTTAATCCAGTGAATTAGATGCCTATATACCATAATTTCCAGACTATCAACCAAGGTTAACGCAGTGAATTAGATGCCTATATACTATAATTTCCAGACTATCAACCAAGGTTAATGCGGTGGATTAGATGCCTATATACCATAATTTCCAGACTATTAACCAAGGTGGATTAGATGAACTATTAACCAAGGTTAACACATTGATATTAATTTAATATCTTCACCTTTGAGGTAAATGCAAGGGAGTGCAGTTTTCCTCAATTTGCTTTCTCATTAAATCATTATCTGATTCTGCTTTATTACAAGTGTAATAAACTGCAGTACACAATTTTTTATTTATTTATTTACTTTTAAAATTTGGCTTAAACACTACCAGTTTCTACATGATCTGATTTGTAAGGGAAATGGCTGTGCGTAATTTGATTCGAGACAGGTGGAATGTGCCTCATTTTTCAGAGTCTACTGAATCCATGGACAAGTCGGCAAAAGAGCAGAATACATTCCCACATAAATACCTCATAAACAGCTAATACAGTGGAATACATTCCCACATAAATACCTCATAAACAGCTAATACAGTGGAATACATGCTTAGTCTACATTATGTAATTGTGGGATCACAACTGGTTCAAGGAGGAACATCTGTGCTACTCTGCTACGAGTCTGTGACTTACCCGTCCTCCATGCCAGGCTGTAGGTACAGGTGAGCATGGACAGGCCGGAGCCTCTGGATGACGTGAATACAAAGCCGCTGGAACATCTGACACACACAAACACACACACAAACACAGATGTCATTATCTGGGTTTATAGGTGTGAATGTGCACACTGACAACTAGAAGAAAGGTATCCATCAACAGCTACAGAAGAAATTAGTTTTTGTGTGTGTGGGTATTCTCTTGTGTTGTTGTTGTTGTTGTTGTTGTGTGTGTGTGTATGTGTCTGCGCGCGCATGTGTGTGCGTGATTGTGCGCACCTGCCGTACAATCTGATTGGGACATTTGATGAGGATCTGCATGGGCCACCAATTGTCATCAGCCATCCGATCCAGGAACCACTGCAAACACCCCAAAAAAAAGCAACAAAAAAAAAACAAAAACAAAAGAAAACAAGAAACAAAAATCAGACACAACTCTCCTCATCCCCATGCTGGGCCACACACACACACACACACACACACACACACACACACACACACACACACACCACACACCACACACACACCACACACACACACACACTATATTTCCAGTCATGCTTTACCTCACAGGCCGCCTGGCTGTTGTTAAACTGTTTGGTTAGGAGCTCAATCCACTGCAGCATAGTAGGCTGGAAGGTAAAACAGTGAGAATATTTTACTACTCTAACAAAACAACCCTTTGGATAAATATTTCATACAGAAGATGATTAGAAGATTGATTATTCACCTTCTCTTTGGAGTGGATAAAAGTCTCCAACACAAACGATGTGCTGAGCTGAGGGTGAGACATGACAAGAGTATACATTTACTTGGTAGAAACACAGAAGTTGAAGTAGCTCTTAGTATTGAAGTTACCAGTATACAGGGATTAACAACAACCTGAAAATAACCATCTGTCAACACCTCCACCAGAGTGGATGCTACAGCTCCACAAGCTAAATTCAATCAACCCACAAATTTTACAACCATACCCTTTGCAGTGTTCCGGAACATTTCTCAGTCAAGTTATACTGAAGTGTGTGTGTGTGTGTGTGTGTCTCACCTTAGCGGTCATGAGAGAGATGGCTTTGGGGTCTGGTAAAGTGCTGGGGATGCTGCTGCACAGCTGCCACATAAACCTGAAGAGAAGGAAGAAAGAAAAAAAAAAAAAGAGAGAGAGAGAGAGAGAGAGAGAAGGGGGATTATTAAGGAGCATCTCAACACGGTCAGAAGGTGAGGATGTTTCAGCCGTCAAAGAGGGAAACAATGGAGTTGGGAAGGGAAAGTAACGGACAGTTTAAAGGTCATCTTCAAAATCAATGCTAAGACCGTTACAACAACAAGCACCATTGAAACGGTGCACTCACCCAAAGTAAGTGTGCTCAAAAATATTCTTGTCCTGGAGAAACTGCATGTTGTCATGCCAGATCCACTGAGAGAAGAGGACATACAAGTTAAGAGCAGAACTTGAATAGAAAAGAACAGGGGAAAAACAAACTTACATCATAATAATAATAACAACAACAACAACAACAACAACAACAATAATAATAATAATAATAATATATAATAATAATAATAATAATAATAATAATAATAATATCATTGGGATTAAATAAATAAGTAAATACCTCCAGCAGATCAGGAGAGACGTCAAAATTGAAGTCCTTCCCGTTTTCCTCTTCCGGCTCCACTCGCTTATAAAATAACATGTAGGCACTATGGGTCTGTGGGAGAGAGGGATGGAGGGAGGAAGGAAGGGATGGATGGATGGATGGATGGATGGATGGATGGGTGGATGGAGGGGGGAGAGGGAGAGAGAAATAAAAAGGGAAGTGCAAAGGAAAAGAGGGAGAAAACAGTGTCATTCCTAAACATAAACAGAAAAGCAAAGCAAGAATAACATCAATCACTCCATCCCCATGAAATACTGAGGAGGCGTCTGACCTTTTCAAAGGAGAAGTCCATAAACTTGTCTGTGACGGAGTCATATGTTTTTGTCTGCAAAGGTAAAATAAAAACACGGGTGAACTTAAAGATGCCAACACCACATGTAAGAAGGTCACATCCACTGACGAGGTGGAGAGAGACTCCACGCTTCCAGTCATCCATCAAGTCATAGACATGAAGACACCACCATGTCATGTGGAGAAAAGCATTCAAATCAATAATAATAATTTAAAAAAAAATGTATTGTCTGAAATTTCTATAATTCTAATATCTACATGAAGCATTAAAATTGATGTATTTCCTCTCAGTGATTGGGGGTGCTAGTGACCAGAACAAAAACCACCACAGCATAAAGTCTCTCTTTTGGGTTTCCTCACCGTCATTTCCCCTCCAAAACACTCCGACGCCAGCTGGGCCGAGTCGAAAGGCTTCACCTCCGCATCATTAAACAGATACCTAAGAGACACACACACAAAAAATTACATTTTCCCATGTAGCATGGTACGTCTGCCTTAAAAGTCTGCATCCAAGTCCCCCCCTTAAGTTCTGTCGTCTCCCATCCCTTCTCACCACTTGTTGTTCTTGTAAGCGTGAGGGTTTATGATGTCCCTGATGAAGCTGTAGTAATGGCCGCCATCCGCTGTGCCCGTGTGCACCGTCACGCCGATCAGGTCGTACTCGTAGCTCTCCGTCGCCTTCGCTTCGCCGTCGTCACGGAAACCTGCCGATGAAACATTCCACATTCGCTTAGAATGACAACAAAAGCAACTGAAATTATTAGCTGAACCCGATTTGAGGCATTTAGAACCATCTTTCCCTTTTTTTTCAGTAATGTGACTAAGGCCATCGCTGTGCTTCAGATTATATAGATCATAATCACCAAAGATTGTAGAGCAGAGATTTTAAACAGTAGAGACTGTGTAACACTCTAAAATCTTTGCCACCACTACATTTGAATCTTATATAACGAATGCTGTTGGTGTCAAGTCATTTAATCTGATCCGGAATGCATAAAATAAAACATGTAATACATCCAGTGCTTATTTGGTCGACATCATATAAATATATGTCTGTATATCGTGTATATATATATATAGAAGATAGAGAAAGAGAGTGTGTATATATACACATATATATAGATAGATAGATAGATAGATAGAGAGAGAGAGAGAGAGAGAGAGAGAGAGAGAGAGAGAGAGGCTCAAAACGGGAGTCAAAATGGCAAACAGGACGTGAACGTACCTTCCTTCCTGTCACCCTTGGCCATGAGGAAGTCCTCGGTGTAGGGCGTCATGTCCAGGCGAAGCGGGAAGGAGAAGTGGGTGTTGACCTTCTCCTTCATCATGGTCACCATGTTGAAGGTGTAGCGCATGGTGTTGAAGCTCAGGATGCGGGGAAGCTTCTTGAAGCACGCCCTGGAGGGGACACCGAGGGAGGGAGGGAAGGAGAGACAGGAGGAAAGGAAGAGTGATAGAGGAAAAAAAAGTTAGGTGTTGTAGATCGACCGTTTTAAGAGAGTTTAATTATTAGCATGATAGCCGTTTCCACAGGGTTTCTGTTTTAACATTCCAAACGGACCATTCCAGTTAGTTAACGTGGCTGTTTGATGGGGCATACATGTAGCAGACGTAGTTTGGGAAAGAAATAGAACAATCAGACATTCACAGTTGTGTGGTGGACAGACAGACACACACACACACACCTCTTCTCTGCCCTGACTTTCTTGCCGCACTGGGAGCAGGTGTACATGTTGTCCCCCTCCAGTGTGTCCTTAATGGTCACCTCATCCAGAGACTCCTGCAGAGGATCAGAGTCACATGGTCACTACACAGACCAACACACACACACACACACACACACACACACACACACACACATCTCAAGGACCCCTTCATAGCACCAGCATGTACACGTGTACATGGTGGATGTGTGTGTGTGTGCGCGGACGATACATACTACATACATGCTTGAGTGTGTGTGTGTGGAGGAGTGTGAGTAGAAGACACATACTACCATACATGCTTCTGTTCTTACAGATCGTATGGTCTTGCACACATTAAGCTGGTTAAATGTAAATGCACATATCTGTAGCTAAAACGATCTAAAAATTTAAAACAATCTAAAATATTAACTTCAAATCAGTATCATAGTTGTTTTAGGAGGAGTAGGAGTTTTTAGATTCATGGACATCAACTATTGTATTTTAAAAGCACCATTTTCGGTGTTGGAATACACCACATTAGCGTGTATGGGAGAGCCAAATAACTATGCGAGTTTATATTTACCTGGGCTAGCAGGGCCGTGTGTGCTTTATGTAGTGGGGTACACATGCTCTGTTTCTATCCGATTCTGTGTGTGGGGTGTGTGTGTGTGGGGAGGTAGCAAGTGTTGAGGTGTATGTTAAGGTGCTGCCAACTCACATAGATGTTCTTCATGTCGGCCACCTGACACCTGACTGTGTAGAACTCCTCTGCCGTCTGACTCACGTGGTCACAATCCTGAGGAGAGAACAGATAAGGGTGATTAACTTGCACATTTGCACTGTGAGTGTAATGTGATGACAATAAATTGTCATAAGGACACAACCTTTTTGGGAGGTAAAACAAAACACATGGGGAAGGAGGGAATGAACGAATGAATGAATAAATGTCAAAACATCTTACCAGTGACACCACATTATTTGTGATGACTCCACCAAAAAGAGTCTTCACTGTGTTCTTCTGTAGGGTACACACAAGTACACAAGAGTGAGAAAGTGTATGCGACAGGAAGACTCAGACAAGCCACAACTAACAACAAACAAACAAACAAAACTAATACACCTGTAATGCACAAACAAGTGTCAACAAGAACACATATGTACACACACACACACACACACACACACACACACACACCACACACACACACACACACACACACACGCAAACTGACCAGCTCTTGTGACATCTCCTCGATCTTGGTGATGAGGTCGGTGAAGAACTCGGTCATGTCTTTCTGTTCGCCCGTGTTGAGCGGCTGCTTGTCCATGGTGTAGGTCTTACAAAATGGCCGTGGGTTATACGCCTTCCTCTCACTCTCCTATAGAAGAGGAGGACAAAAAAAAAAAAAGGATGAGAAGACATAAGGAGATCAAGGAACTAACCTCGACATGCCTCTACAAGAGAACAAGAGAAATTTTTTAAAATACTTTTTTCACATTTTTTAAAATTATTTTTTACCTTTCATTTATTGTTTGGTATTTCATTTCTATTCTTTGGTACTTAATGATTATAATTATTATTGTTGTTGTTATTATCATCATTTGTAATTTCTTAATTACAGTACATTGAAAGTGAGAGAAATTCCAACACTCTAAGATGCCTTCTACCAATGACCACACTTGCTATTTAGCACCCCCTAGTGGTCAAACCAAACAGTTGGCGCCTTTGCTAATGGAATGTGAAGCTGGTCTAATCACCATGAGATATGTGAACATCTTCTGAAGCTCCAGCAGGGTAGTCTTGTGCTTAATCTCCTCAGCATACTGTGAACACAAAAATAAGCCCACAGATGTAAGGCAGAGGGAGCAGAAAGCACATTTTAGTCATCACAGCACATTACCTTTTTTTTGTTGTTTTGTTTTGTAATTAACCTAAAGTGGTATCAATAAAGTTAATTGTATATTGTAATTGTATATGTAATGTATAAGTATGAGGTAATGAAGATGCTCTATGATGCAGGAATATTGATCACATCCTATGTACTGACAGTTCGATGTGTATGTGTGTAGACGTCATTGGGCATGCGGAGAGGGTGGGGTGTGTGTGTGTGTGTGTGTGTGTGTGTGTGTGTGTGTGTGGTGTGTGCGAGTGTATCACACACCTTGGCAGTGAAGATGGTTTGCCTGGCCTCAGTGAGTAAAATGTTTATGTGTAGACATCGCTGAATTTAACAGCATGTGTATTTAAGCATGAATTTAAGTGTACGTGTGCGTGCGTTTGTTTGTGTGATTGTGCATGCATGACTATTCCACACACCTTGGCAGTGAAGACGGCTTGCCGGGCCTCAGGGATCATGTAGAGTTGCTGGATGGTGGAGGCCAAGTAACAGGTGGCGCCCAGGTTGGTGAGACCCACGAAGCGGCACTCCGCCCGCACGTCGTCATGGGGCCAGTAGTCCCACTTATACGGGGCATGGGAGGCTACGAAGCACCAAAGAGGACAAACAGTTCAGTTTAGAACACATGACTTTAAAAACTTTGTCTATATTGCACAAGTCAAGCTTTAAAGACAGCAATTATTGTTGTTGGGAACAGAAGTTAAGATAAATGAATTATTTAGAGGTTACAGCTGACATTCCCTTTCAGTTTGATAGCGGATTCACTTGCACATTCCAACCATTCCTTGCAGGGCACTTCTCCCCCAAACAAACAAACAAATAAACAAACAAAAACAAACACTGCCCTCCCCATTACCACAATGCCTTGTTAGCGGTCATGGTGCTCACCCTGCATGTGCTGGGACATGACCCAGTTGTGCAGCAGGCGGTAGTTGTCCAGTGAGCCCTTCACCATCTCCACCAGCAGGTCGTAGGCGGCGGCACGGGCGGCGTGCGACTTGCACTTGGGCTGACGGCGGTCCTTGAGGCTGGGCAGCAGGAAGAGCAGGTCGTGCGCGTCGCGAAGGAACTCCTGGCCCTCCCGCGAGAACTTGAACGGCGGCTTGTGCTTCAGCACGCTGGTGGCCAGACGCAGCAGCCCCGTCAGCCCGTCGTCCTCCACCGCGCCGTCCTGCTGGTCCAGGATCTCTCGACTGAAGAGAAATTAAGACAACATGTCCGATAAGTATTTTAACAGGTTTGATTAGTAGTAATTGGGTTTAATAAACACTTTTTAAGCGTCATTCATTTTTTCTGTAATGTAAAGTTGCCACTGTTTGGGGTGCAGACGCTACAAAAACGAACGGCACTTAAAGTTGATGACACTTAATGTCAAGTTTATGACAGGCTCATGTCACTATTATGTTGAACAGTGTCAAGTAAAGTGTTACCAATAATGTTAATCAAATTTGATGAGTTCTCCTTTTTTTTTTTTTGATTGAACGAACTTAAAACTGAATGTAAACGATCACCCTGACTCACCTGCGGATGCAGTCGGCAAGGTGCCTGGCCAGAGCATCTAGGTCCAGCAGTGTTGTCTAGAAACATCAGACAAGAGAGTGTTACGTCACTATCCCTTAACAGAGACTACCAGAGGCACAGGTTTGATGAAAACAAAACCAAAAAAAAAAAAAAGCAAAAAACAGGTAATTCCAGCAGGTGCCTGCAGGTGAGGTGTACCTGGCTGGCGTCCTTGACGTGGATGTTGTCGATGAGCTTGCACAGCAGCCAGAAGTACTCCTTGCAGCCTGTCCTCAGCAGGGGCTCCTCCTCATAGTCCTCCACCTGCACATAGACACCTATGCCATCAGCCCTCTCGCTCTCCTCATAGTCCTCCACCTGCACAGACACCTATCCCATCAGACCTCTCACTCACAACCTGGTGAGTGTCCAACCTGGCATGACCTCACCACAACAGTTAGAATTGAATGTGGTTTGACCGACTGCCAGACAGTTATTGAAGAAAAAGGAATAAGTCTTTTGAATTGATTTTCAACTGCTATAGTTTACTAGTTTTCTGGCATGTGAGTTATACATACATATATTAAATTGCAAAAAAACAATCACGGGGGGAGTGGGGGGCAGCATTTAGAAAAGATGTGTCTCTGATATGCCTGTTTTCCTTTGTCACTTTTTGCTGTGTGTGTGTGCATGTGTGTGTGTGAGAGAGAGAGTGTGTTGCACCAGTCATACCTTGAGTGGCTTGAGTGCCTGTGCGTCGGGCAGGAACTTGAGCAGCGTGGAGGCAGCCAGCAGCAGGAAGGACCTGTTGATGCTCTCCCCCCCCTCCAGTCCACAGAGCGAGAGCTTATAGAGACCATTACACGCCTCATGCCTCACCGCAGCCTAGGGGGGGGAGGGAGGGAGGGAGGGAGGGAGAGAGAGAGAGAGAAGGGAGGGGAGGGAGAGGGGAAGAGTTAGAGACAGCAAGACCGAGGAAGAGACAAAGAGAAAAAGAACAACATTGGAGTAAAAGGAAAGGAAGGAGTGAAAGTAAAAAAAGCAAAAGAAAAGAGTGAAAGTGAAAGGAAAAGTGTGACAGAAGAAAGAGAAAGTGAAGGGAACACAAAAAGTGAAAATGAAAGGGAAAAAAAGTGAAAGAGCACAGAGAAAGTGAAAGGAAAGAGAGTAGTTAGTGAAGAATGAATGATACAGATACACATCCTACATTTACATTTATGCACTTTGCACAGGATTTTATCCAAAGCGACTTACAATTTGTCAACTATTAATTGTTCAGGGCCAGGGCCAGTCTCCCCCTAGAGCAACTTGGGGTTAAGTGCCTTGTTCAAGGGCACAACGGTGGCAGCTGGGATTCGAACCCACAACTATACAGGGTAAACCACTCCTCCTTAACCACTATGCTACCACCGCCTGCTACATCCCGCTCGCCTTCCTTGACACACACACACACACACACACACTCCTCTTTCGCTATCTACTCTTAGCCCTTGTAATCTTGTGCTCTAGTACAGACCTCGGGGATGAGCAAAGTGAGCCTCTTCAGCCAGTCGTGCAGGTGGTCGCTGTCGGCCAAGCTGGACTTGACCGTGGAGCTGCAGTGAGCCCAGCTCACCAGCAGCCACATCGAGTAGTGGGTCACTGTGGGTCACACACACACACACACACACACAGTTAGAGTGCTGTGCACAAGAGTGCTAAGTTTCTGAACCCCTTTGAGTTATCTAGTTTATAAATATTCAGCAACCATTTTTTTTTTGGTGTCATGTAGTGAGTACATAACACTGCTCAGAGAGGTGATGTCCTGAGGTGATGCAGTGTGAAAGGGTGTGATTTCTCACCTTCGTGACGTGATCGATGATCAGACTGAGCCTTTAGAACCCTGAAACAAACAAGAAAAACGAGATGAAAACACACACACACACACACACACACACACACACACACACACACACACACACACACACACACACGGAATGCAATCTGCAGTGAGATCTTTTCCAGAAACAGTCATAATAAGGTATATGATGAGATATGCATGGTGTGTATGAGTGTGTGTCTGTGTAGATCAGGGATTCTCAAAGCGGGTGCTGTGACGACCATCCAGGGGTGTCCTGAAATACTTTGAATCTTGATTTTCAATTTGCCTGTCATCTATAAAACAATATCCATATCCTTCTACATGTCTAAATGACTTTCAGTTGGTTCTTCTAACCACAGTTTACCTTTTCTCATCATTAGGCTACTAGTCCCTGCCACATATTACATTCACGATATTATCCCTGAAGAGTTTACCCTCATTAGTGTATCGATTTCCTCTATACGGCAGAAGAAAGTTCTGCTGTCACAAGCTTCGGCAGGAATAAATTCAAGACCGTTTCAAATGAGCAGTTGTCATTTTAGTTAAGTAGCTACATACTTTTGCAAATCACCAGTGCTATGCTTTTGATAAAGAAAAAAGAACGAAGGAAACAAGATTCTTGAAAGAAGAAACGTCTCCTGCTGTAGATTCAGGATGAGCGCCAAGACTGCCTGACCTACAAAACCAGGTTGGTGAAGACAGTTGTTGGCTCTAGCTAGCTTAAATGACAGGGCATGTATTTCCAAGAAACATTTTGATCATACAGAGCCAACCTTTTTTCTTTTTCCTCCAGGAGCCAATTTAACAACATCAATGTGACCAAGAGCTACTCTCCTGTTTTAGATTGGTATAACTGACAGGCCTGGAGATACACACTTACAGCACAGTGCAAACACTCGTCTGAAGTGTCATCTAAATG